>PVJH01019188.1:0-43376 GCA_004026705.1 Nesogale talazaci | reverse complement strand
AGTCCCAGGCAGATCAGAAGCTGCCACCCTGAGATCCTAGGGCACTGTGACTATTCTCCAGCCAGCCTGACCTCTGTCCATCCATCCATCCCACATGCCTGTCCCAGGAGCCACAAATCAAAGGTGTCCCGGAGCCAGGCAGGACCGAGGTGGGAGGAGCGGAGAGGAGAGGGCAGCCTGACTAGGACCAGCCTGCGGTACCTGCAGCCTCTCACTCTGTGTCGCTTTGACATGATCTCTCACTGCATGGAGCGGGTGCTGACTTAGTGACCCTGTGAGACAGGACAGAACGGTCCCGGGCGAGTGGGGGGGGACTCTCTGTCACTTGACAGCCATGGAAAGCCTCACCCTCCTCCCGGGAAGCACCTGCTGCCTTCCAGCTGATGGCTCTGCAGTTAGCAGCCTGATGAGAAACCCACCGCCCCACATACTTGCCGCCTTTTAAATATGAGCGACGGCTACATTTAGCAAGAAACAGATCTCGGACGGTGCCGAGCCGAGCCTATCCAGGGCTCCCCGCGTGAGCTCCGTGCCCAAGGCAGGAGTGTGGGTTTGGGAGCCTAACCCGGGCTAACCCATTGCTGCGCTCACGAAGTCACTCCACCTCCATAACCTCTGCCGTTCAGCCATCAGCAAAGGCGGGGGGTGGGGGACGATGGGGAGCTGGTCATCTGCAAGTAGCCACCAGACCCCGATGATCTCGAACCAAGGACAGAGGGGGCAGTGGTCAGGAGGCTCAGGTCAGACTTCCCTGTTCTGCAGTGCTCCCCAGGAGTCCTGGAGCCCCCAGCGGCATGCAGACCCCACCCTGTCTTACCGGCAAGCCAGAGTCTCCCTTGGGCCCTGGAGGTCCCGCCAGCAGGGAGACCGGCGTGGGCCCTAGCAGGTGGAAGAACGGGTAGCTGCTGCCCGTGGGCCCAGGACTGGATGACAGGAATCTCGCTGGGGCTGGGGCCCGAGCCGGGGTGGTCTGCTGGCTGGGTCGGCTCGACGGCGTGCTTGAGGGAGCATCCCTGGCTGCTTTCCCAGGACGGAGGGGCGCAGGCTTCCGGGAGCTGCTCTTGGATCCGGCTTTCTTCGTGACTTCTGAATGAGGGGGCTTCTTGCTTCTCGTGGGGCTTGAAGCAGAAGGGGCCTTTTGGGGAGTTCTAGTGGCCCAGACTGGAGATGTCACTGTGGCTAGTGGCCCCGGGGTCCTGGTGGAGCCAGGACTAGGGGCAGGAGATGGGGGCAAAACCTTGGACAGGGACAGTGCATGAGTGGTGGAGCGGGCAGGGGCCGGCTTCCTGGCGTGATTGGTCATCTTAGCCTTGTTCTGAGCCACGGTGGGGAAGAGGGCTTTCGAGGGGACCAGCGCAGGAGGCAGGGGCTGGGAACTGGGAGGTGATGGTCTGGGCATCTGGGGAGTGTTCTTCTGGGTTAGCTTCATTGTGGGACTGACAGTTCTGGCTGGCTTGGGGCGGGAGGTTGGTGGCACTGCTGCCAGGGAGGAAGGCTGACGTGGGAAAGCTGCCTTCTGGGTGGGACGTGAGCTTCTGACATGGAGAGCTGAGTGAGAGGGAGTGGAAGGTTCAGCTCGGAGACCCTTAGTGCCTGACCTCTTCCGGGATGGTTGGTCAGGTAGGGTTACAGGGCGGGGGGCCTGGGGGGTGCTGATCAGGGAGGCTGGGGGCTCAGGAGGAAGCACATGACTGGCCAGCAGCTTAGCGGGTGGCGGTGGGGTCTTGGCCGGGCCCCCAGCCGTGACACGCTGGTGAGAGCCTGTGGTGCTAGTCCGTAGGGGCTTGGTGAGCGTGGCAGGTGCCGCTGTTCTCTTGGCCTCCTTGCCTGCTGGCCGTGACCACAGAGTTGGGGCGGCCATGGTCAGGTTCTCTAGGCCCAGTAGCTGGACGTTGGTGTGGAGGGTGAAGGGGGAGCTGGAGTCCCGGGGAAAGAGGGGTCCCAGCTGGGGCCGGTACGTGTCAGCCTGCCTGCACTGCTTCCTCAGATGGGTGCAGTAATTGCGGGAGGCCTGCGTCACAGGGTAGATGCTGAACTGGCAGAGGGCGCCTTCAAACTGGACGGCGTGCGGGCTCATCCTCCCGAAAAGGAAGGTGCCCTCGGGGTCGAGCGCGGAGTCCCTGTGGAAAGGCAGGGGGACAGCCACCCGGCGCTGCCCACAGGCTGTCACCAGGGTCACCGTGCGGCTCCGCAGTTCCAGGGCCAGGTGGTGCCAGCGTCCATCGTGCACATCCAGGTCGAAGGCCACAGAGCGCCGGGGCCCCAGGTGGACAACCGTCTTCCCGGGGAGGAACTGCAGGCCCAGCTGTAGCTTGTGCTTGCGGCTGCGGACGGCGAAGAGGAAGGCATGGTTCACGCGGTGGGAACAGAGGCTCAGCACCAGCGCCAGCTCGGTGCCCAGGGCGGCAGGGATGACGGCAGTTGTGGGCGCCTGGAGCCGGGCCCGCGGCGTGAAGATGAACCCCAGCTGGAATGGAATGACCCCCAGGGGGGCGGGGCTCCGCCCGCCTGCCACCTTGGTCCTGCCAAGGCCCAGCCGCTGGAGGATGTCGGC
Organism: Nesogale talazaci; assembly: GCA_004026705.1. Taxonomy (NCBI): domain Eukaryota; kingdom Metazoa; phylum Chordata; class Mammalia; order Afrosoricida; family Tenrecidae; genus Nesogale; species Nesogale talazaci. The sequence goes on along the minus strand of PVJH01019188.1, from coordinate 40,822 downwards.
ATCTGGAAGGAGGGGGGAAGGAGAAGGAGAGGTCACCGCCAGTGCCCACCCGGACCGCAGACACCCACGGGCCAGGCACACAGAAAGCAGTAACAGTCCACCTACAGACACCTGGTCAGGTTGCACCGTGGGACTGGCCCAGACGCCATGCCTCTCTGCTCACATGGTCTTTTTTTTTAATCATTTTGTTGGGGGCTCATACAACTCTTATCACAATCTGTATCTGCACCCATTGTATGCAAAGCACATCTGGACATGTGTTGCTATCGTCTTTCTCTTTTGGTGGGGGGGGGGGCGCATCACTGCTCTCCGGTGGTGGGAGTAAGAGGCCCAGCCCCACTGCTGGAATTGAACCTCCGTCCCAGTGGGCCGAAGTCCTATGCACAACCACGACGCCACCGGGGCTCAGCCCACCATCATCTTTCTCAAAACATTTTCTTTCCACTTAAGCCCTTAGTATTAGCTCCTCCTTTTCCCACTCCCTCCCCGGTGTCCCCTCCCTCATGGGCCCCTGATAATTTATAAATTATTATTTTGTCATATTGCACACTATCCCTTGTCTCCCTTCACCATTTGTCTGTACCCCAGGGAGGAGGTTATGTGTAGATCCTTGCAATTGGTTCCCCCTTTCTATTCCCCCTTCCCTCCACCCTCCTGGTATCACCACTCTCACCACTGGTCCTGAAGGGATCACCTCTCCTAGATTTCCCAGGCTTCTGGTTTCTATCCCTACCAGTGTACATCCCCTAGTCTAGCCGGATCTGTAAGGTAGAAATGAGATCATGATAGTGGTGGGGGTGAGGAAGCTTTGAAGAACTAGAGAAGAGTTGCCTAGTTCTCCATTGCCACACTGGGCCCTGACTGGCTCGTCCCCTCCCCGCTCATGTGGTCTTAAGAAGCGTGTTCACATATGGATCCCAACTCAGCACGTCGTGGCTCTGGACATGAACGCCTCACCTTTCCCACCTATTAAATGGAAGAAAAACAGTACTGACCTCAACACGACCTTGTGCAGGGTGAACCAGCTAACATACTTTTTAAAAAGCCAAAAAAACGTTTCTGGCACAGAATTGAACCAAACTGAGCCACAGCCATCAAGTCGAGAGGCGGCCCGATGGACTAGAGGTGCTTCTTAGGGTTTCCGAAGCTGGGAGCCCTGACCACAGCAGATCGCCTCGTCCTGCTCCCGAGGAGTGGATGGTGGATTCAAACTGCCCACCTTGAGGCTAGCAGCCCAGCAGGGCCACACACACTTCCAAATGCAAACCTCCGCCGCCAGGTGGTCAGTTGTCCAACGGTGCTGGCCGGCATATGGCTAGGACACTGGAAGCTATGGCAATGGTATTTCAGGGTGGGGAGCTTCCAGGAGACCGACGGGGAAGAAAGGCCGGGCGATGTGCTTGTGGAAACGGGCAGGTGAGAACTCCCGGCTGACCTCAGAACGCATCCCCTATGGAGCAGGAGGAAGATGTTGCAAGGCAGTGGCCGCAATAATGCTCAGAGCATCCCACAACAGCGCAGCTGCCCGGGGCCCCGGCAAGGTTCTTCTCTGCTGTTCAGGAGTCAGCGCTGATCAGAGGCTGCCAACAGAGGGCGTGGAAAGGAAAGCCATCCCCAAGTGAAGGCCAGGTTGCAGGCTCTTCCTCAAAAGCTGCCTCCTCCAGGAAGCTCTCCCAGCAGTGTAGGGCCAGGGGCTAACAATTGTGGAAGTGTCCCTGGAGCTTGGTTAGGATGTCCAGGTGGTTTCCTGGGAGTTCCACGCAGGCCCCTGGCCCGTCCTGAGCTTTCTCAAGCAGGATCCAACACGCCCACTCCGAGGTCAGGAGGTGCTTGCTACACACAGCAGGGAGGGGACCGTGTCTCTGGCTCCTCCTCCCAGAGTCCTCTGCAGGGTTTGGACATCTGACCAGGATCTGGACAGGTCACATCCGCCCAGTAATTGTGGCTGCGGGGCCTGCCAGAGCAGCTCGAGGGTGTCCAGGGTGTTTATGGAGCAGCTTTCTGACCTTGCGTCTCCAGGGGTCACTGGAGCTCTCGGAGTTGGCTGGGCCCCCGCTGTCTGAAACAGCCAGCTCCTTCCCTGCTACCCAACAGGGAGAGCCCAGCTCCAGAGCCAGGGTCAGGGCCAGGTCTCTGGGCCCCTCCGGAGCGCAGCCACCCTGTCCAGTGCCAGGAACATCCCCTCATCACCTGGGAAGGGGCCCTCAGGGCCAAAGGCTGCACCTGGCACTGCTTAGGCCCCCCGTGGACTTCAGAATGAACAGACTGATGGGCGAATGAATGGACGGACAGACAGCTGAGGGGGGCAGGGGAGGGCCTGGGGGGCACATGGTCTCACAGTTCTGCCACCCAGCAGGTTCCGGAGTCAAAAGGCAGGGTTTTATGAGCATCTGAAGCTCAGTCTCCTCAACTAGAGTACGGGGCTAACAGAGTGCTCAGTGCTCGCTTCACCAAGAGGAGGAACCAGTCGTTCTCACCGCTTACACCCAAAGTCTGCACCAACTGACCATGGGAGAGCGTCCTCCTGGCCCCACGGCTGTGATAACGAGGACTTTCAGCTGACCCCCAGGTGACCACAAAGGGCTCACAGGGATTCCGGAGCTCCGGGTCGTTGCTGATTCAGCTTGGCTTGTGGTGAAGACCCTTTCCCCTCCTCTCAAATTCATCCTTCTGCCCTGTACCCCTGCTCCTGTCTCCAGGTTTCAAAGGAAAACAGGCCAGGGCTTCTTAAGGGTGCGCCCAGTAGTAGGAGATCCCCTGGGCGTTCGTCTCGGGAGCCCTGACTATTATGAAACATGATTCACAATGGACAACTTGGAAGCAGACAGAACCTCTTGGAGGGGGGAGGGAAGAGAGCAGGAGGCCACCCCACCCCCATGCTTCCTCACACACTCACTGTTCACAGCAGGCTTGCAGAGCACTGCCGACTGGGGAGGAGTCCCACTGGCCAGGCAGTCACAATGCGGGGGCCCCTCATCATCCTATCGGGGTGAGCTTCCGAGCCGAGGACCTCCCAGGGCCTCCGGTCACACGGGAGACTGTCTGCAGCGAAGGAGGCCAACTGCAGCATGCTGTCCGGAGCTGACACAGGCCATCAACGCTCAGCTTGTATGCACCTCCGGCCCCTGTGGTCCTCGAGGGGATTAAGGAGGGGCTGTTCTGGCCCAAGGTTCTTGGGGTTAATAAAATATGTAACAGCAATAATACAAACTAGGACGTATTGAGCACCTACTATGAGCCAAGTGTTACACGGGCATGATTTCAACCACCTCCAGGGCAGGGACTGTGTACTGTGTCCATATTATAGATGGGGACACAGAGGCTCAGGAAAGTTTCACAGAGCAACATGCTCACGGTCAGCCCGCCTCTGAATGGCACTGCCAGGGTGGGATGTGAAGCCGTGCCTGCCAGCCCCGGGGGCCCTGGCCTGAGGCGCTCGCACTACGGCTTGAAGCCTTCTTCTCACCCTGTCCCACAGCCCCGTCAGTTGTGAAGTACAGTAGCGCTACAGCCAGAACTTCCCCAGGGGCAAGGAGATAGGGGCCCAGGAACTGAGTTCCGTCCCAATGCTTCAATGGGAGAACCCAGCCAGCTGGCCCCAGCAGGATCCCTTTATTACATAAACCTGGCTCCGCACGCCCCGCCTCTCCCCGGCCCCCAGCGCCTGACTCAGGACTCTGGACAGCTGTTCACCTACTTTGTAGGAGAAACAGCAAGCTTGGAAAATATGACATTTGCACAAAATGTTGCCAGGCAGCAGGAGTCTTCCGGCAAGGCCCTACCCTCCCAGGGGCCTAATCCTTGCCCAGAGGCCAGGTCAGGCCACTGGGCCTCCAAGGTACCCTGCCTGCCCTGCACACAGTGGTAGTTGGGGGGAGGGGCAGGGTGGCTATTTTAAGAGGCCTGTGGCTGCTGGACAAGCAAATGTGGGAGAGGTTCTGATTTCCACGGGCAGTTGGGTAACAGCACCCCTATCCCTATCCCAGGCTCCCTGGACAGTTTTCCCATGATAAGAAGCAGGGAGAAGGCACTCTGGGAAGAGAAAGTGGATCGCCGGCTTGGTCAGCCACATCTGTGGCCTTGGCTCTCAGCAGACCTGGAATATCCATTCAACTTATGGGGACAACAGAGGCTTATTGAGCCAAAATGACTTATTCAGACCAGAGCTGTAGGGTCCCCTTTCCTAAACACTGCCGCACCAGGCTTCCCCAAACATCGAACATTCCTCTTTCAAGTTCAAAGGAAAATGTGCCCACTTTACAGAAGGGCAAACTGAGGCAATGGGTTCCATTTAGGGACATGGATAATGACTATCCCCAAGTTCCCAGGTCCCCTTCGGTTTACACACACACACACACACACACGGACACACACACCCGCCTCCCTCTTGGACAAAGAGAAGAAAGAATTACCTTCAGGAGCTCCTTGGGTGGAGGCCAGGTGACAGGTAAAGGAGACTACGATCCAGGCGAAGAGATACCCCCTAGAGACCAGGAGACAGAGTGTCAGCTTCCACCTGGGACCCAGATTCGGCTCATCACAGTCTCCCCTGGGGGCAGGGGTTGGGGGAGCTTACACCTGAAGGCAGCAGCCCCCACAGCAGGCCCCCAGGCACAGCCTTCCCAGACAGGACCTAGGCCACAGTACAAACCACTTCTTCGAGATCAGTACGTCAAGTTCACAGAGCAGGCTAGGGCAAGGAGAGGAGACTAGGGTTCAGCTCAAGCAAGCTCCATCCACCAACCCTTCTGGGCAACCCAGTAAAGCCTTACTCCCTCCTGTCTCCCTCTCCACCCACTGGACAGCAGAATCAGGGCCCCAGAGTTCGCAAGGACACCACATCAGTCCCAGACAGAACAGAGGGAATTCACCGAGACCAGGGCTGTGCCAGGACAGCTGCCCGCCTGACCTTGTGCTAATGGGGAACAAGAAGGGAGGAAACAGAGGCCGTGGATGACCCAGGTCCAGCCTGGCCCTGCTGCTCGTGGGCAGTGTGGCAGGAAAGGAGAGGTCGACCACTCAGCCTCGCTGCGCCTGCCCCATGCTTAGCGACTCAGCGGTCACTCCCTATCTTGCAGGACAAGGGTGAGAATCAGATGAACCCCTGCAAGCCAGGGGCTCAGTCTGGCACCAGCCCCCAAAATGCTGCCACGAAGCTCCCTGAGGACTCTGCCCTCCGACGCCAGGAAGGGTTAATGCTTTACCCCGTTGTCCCTGCCAAGATGGACAAGAGAGAGCGATCCGATTTCCCCTTCCTGTGGGAGCAGCCACCGCTGACACTCGAAGCCACCTGGGCATCTGATCCCTGAGCAGACAGAGGGGAGGGCGGCACGTGGCCAGCCGGCCAGGACGCAGGCAGGGAACAGCACCAGTCGGGGGATGAGAGCTATGGGAAGCTGGAGGTGGGGAGGAGGGGGCAGCTGGGGAACCAGGTTATCTAGGAAATGTATCCGTCAGGGCCTTGGAGGACAAGCTCACAGTCTCCGCCGGCCTCCTCTACTTCCTACTCCTGGTGCAATCATGGTCGGCTGACACCAGTGGCTCCTAGCTGCATGGTCTCCTAGAGCTTTTCGAAGGAGGTGGAAGGAGGCTGGATTTCCATTGGTCACGCCGCTGACTGGTTTCAGCATAAGTGTGAGTGATAGCCGGCCAGTAATCCGTGCGGAATGACTGTCGGGGGCTCAAGGAAAAGTGCTTCAAAGAAAGGAGGCTTTCTTCCAGGTTCCGCACACTGTTGCGGGAACATGTGGTACAGGGAGCGTGGGGTGTGTAGCCCCTAGACGTCAGTGAACTTGCACGGACGACAGAAGACACGGCTGCAAAGAAGTGGAGAGGCTGAAGGCTAACCCAGACTGGTCCTGCTCTTCCCTGAGGCCTCTCTGGGAGAGAGGAGGCGACTCCTCTGGACGGCGTAAGCCATGCCGAGTTCCGTCTTCCTGAGGCTTGAGGCAAACCTGCTGAACCAGCACTCAGAGGTGAACGGTGTCTCATGGGAAGCCTTCTCCAGCCTCTGAGTCATGGTAGCCGCTGTTCCCCTATCCAGACACACTGCTCCTGCCTCTCCAGGTCCCTTCTCGCACATCTTGTAAAGTTTGGAAGTCACCTCCCCCAGTCTCCTACAGAGACCCACCTCCGCCAGCAGGACCTAGGTGGCCACTGCGGCAATGTCTGTGCCCTTTCTGGATGAAGTCTTTGAACCCCCTCTTGTAGTCCCAGCATCCAACCAGCGATGAGCATCACCCTGACCACAGGACTTTGGACTTTAAAGCCTTTGTCTCCCTCTAGCCTTGCTCCGGGATGTCTCAAGGCTCGGGGATGACACATCGGCTGCAGAACCACATTGTCAGCAGTTGGGAAACCACCAGGCACTCTGAGGAAAAAGGCGGGCTTTCGGTCGCCCTCAAGAGTTAGTTACGGTCTCGGAAACTCCTGGGGGCAGGTCTGCCCTGTCCTGTGGGGAGATAATGAGTGGGTCTTGACCCCAGGGCGCAGAGTTTGGTTGGGGGAGCATCTTGCTTGGGGGAGTCTCAGCCCCTGCAGCTCTGTGTCTTCCCATCTGTTCTGACCATCTCCCTTCCAGTCCACCGCTGGCCCCAACAAAAGGTCAGCGTGGCCGGCTCCGCCGGGGATTGCTAGAGAGGAAGGCAGAGACTGTCCTCACAGCACAACCTGCCTACTTCTGTCTAGGTCGAAGTCGCTTTGTTTATTTGACGAATGACAGAACCCACGGAGGAGTTAGCTACCTGCCTAGGCAGTGGCTCTAGGGAGCTGTGTGTAGCCAGGCAGGCTGAGGAAGAGCTGTCTCTGACAGTCCAGTCTCTCACGTTCTCGAAGCACACTGCAGACAAAGGCTGGGAGAAGCCTTGCAACCCAGACAACTACACGTTGTCAACTCGGCATTCCCTAAGCATTGACCGGGGACCCGCTTCGCCTCGGAAGGCTGGCTCCACTTTCCTTAGAAGATGCTTCCCAGAATCCCACTTGTTTCTCTTTCATTTCCATCCTGCCCCCTCCCTCTCCTCCCAGTCTCCTTCTGACACCCCTCAGACCCTTGACTTCCTCCGGCATGAGGGCGTACAGCATGTTTCTCAAACCGCTCACAAGATGCCAGGTGGACAGGAGAAGACGCAGGAGCCACGTAGGTCCTTCTCAGCCCATTTTTTGGACTGGTACAGCTACTCTCAGGCCATTGCTCACTATGAAGGGAAATTAGGAGGGAGACGTTTTCCCCCAAAGGACCAGAAGAAATACTCACAGGGAAGACAGGATCAAAATCTCCTCTTCAACAAAACCTCCTAACACCATAGCTTCTAATTTGCAATGTTCAGCAATGATGGCCTGTAACAAAGGATCCTCTCCCCATTGTCTGGGCCAAGTACAACTAGATTCTGCGTGTGGTTGATCCATAAACCTCTAACTGCTCGAGCACTTTAAAGCAGACAAAGGCCCTTGGTGCTCATCCAGGGACCGGCGTCTAGTGGCAGCCCTGGGAAATGGAGGGGCGAAGTGACTTGTGCAAAGCCACACGGCAGGTCAGTGGTACACATGACTTGTACCATTTAAAAGACAGTCCTGTTCGTGGGACTGACTGCTGCTGGCGGAGAAGAAATCAAGACTGGCAAGGACTTCCAGCTTGCCAGAGACCAGAGGCTCTGCTCTCACCCACGGAAGCAGCGATGAAGCCCCGGGAGCCAGCGAGCCATCGAAGCTCCCGGCGTGGAAAGTTGGCTCCTGGAAGGAGGCCCTGCGGATTCACTTGCTCCCATTCCAGTCATGTTTCGGCTACTGTTCATAACGTTCAGTGCAGGCGCTGACTTGGGCGTTGCTCTTCCAGACTTCTGTTTTCACCCGGCCTCATGGGTCTTGGCTCCGGGAGCCCAGGGCTCTGTCTGTTGGGAAGGCCAGAGCACAGGGATCCAGGGGGACAGAAGATAACAAAGCAGGGGCCACAGAGACAAGAGCCCGGCCTGGGAGACACTGCCAGACCACACAGCCCCTGCCAGACAGGACTCCAGGTGCTCCTGTCCCCTACAAAACATCTCTCGGTTAATGCGCCAATCACGGTTACTCCAGGACAGCTAAGCGGCAGAACCCCCAGCTAGACTGCCTGGTTGTTCTCCGTCCTTGCTACCTGGGGCCACTCTGGATCCTGCAGGCCCCTCCCACTGCAGGGAGCTCAGCACTGAAACTCCACCAACCTCAGGAGCAGAAACAAACAAAAGGCAGCCCTGTGGACACTTGGCTGTGTTCCCATAGGCATCCGCCAGGAAGGGAGCTTCCTGGGGAGGCGTGGAGTAGCAGAGGGAAGGACGGGATGGACGGATGTGGCTCCAGGTACATAGGTGGCAATGCCCAAGGGCCTTTCTTCACACCCCCTACTTCCTCCGTGGGAGCCCAGGGAAATTGTCTGGCTGGAAAGAATGCAGCCCAGAGCAGTGCCCTTGACTCATACAGCCATTCATGACAGGAGTGAGGAATAATAAAAATAACAGCTGTCATTTATTGAGTGCTTACTACATGCCAGACACTGCCCGAAGTCCTTAACAAGCACCATCCCATTCATCCCCACAAAAGCCCTGCTAGTCGGGAAACCGAGACGCCCACTTTGCGACAGGATCACCAAGCAGCAAGGAGGCAAGCGGCTTGCCCAGGTTCACACGGGCACAATCAAGATGGTGTACCGTCCAGGTCTGGTCCTTTCTGCCCTGTGCAGCCTGTGTTCCACTGTGAAACGCCTGCCGATCGATGTGGGACCCCACGTTCCCCTGTACCCCCACGCTAGGCCCCTGGACACAGAAACGAGAAAAGAATATCCCAGCAAAGTAACTATCACATAGTGACAGTGTGCTCAGAGGAAGGCAAAAGGCACCATTGGGGATGGGTGGGTGGGGAAAGGCCTCTCCTAGCACCTCGGAGGCAAGCAGTTGAACCCCCATCACAGCAGAACCTGGAAGTGGGAACAGGGAGGGTATTCTGGAGGGAGAGAGGAGACGAGAGGAAGGAAGAGCCCAGACTGTGCCGGAGAAACAGACTCACAGAAGCCTGGTCAGAGAGCCAAGTGGAGCGTGCAGTGAGGCTAGAAGGCCCACTGGAGCCAAGGGCACAGGGTCGGGCAGTGCAGGAGTGAGGGTGACAGGAGGCAGGAGAAGACAAAGGCTACAGCTCAAAGCGCCACTAGTGCCCACTGGCACAAAGTTTGGCCCACGGTGGGGTGCTGGTCAGGCAGTACTTCAGTGCCTACCCACCGGCATGTACCCTGGCACAAGGTCTCCTGGAGAAAACTAGTCAGCGTGCCCTGGGTGAGTGTGTGTGTGTGTGTGTGTGTGTGTGTGTGTGTGTGTGTGTGTTGCGGTGGAGGACTCGGAATCTCAGGCTGCCAGTTTTTTCCAAGACATGGAGAAGAAGGGGGGCATCGTCCCCCTACTTCCAGCTCAGAGGGGGCAGGGCATATGGGGAGGGCGGGGCTACAGCCTGAGTAGCCTCTGGGGAGTGTCCTCCCGGCCTGGGGCGGTGGGAAGGGAGCTTGGTCCTGGGCTTCTCCTAACATTGTGGAAGAGTTACAGCTTACAGGACCCAGGCGCTGCTCCTGGCCTCTCACCCCACACACCCACACTCGGTGACTCGCTCTTGTCCACGCGCGCTTGGTTCCCACTGCACGGCATCTCCGCGGAGTGTCCCGCGGCCCGCCTGGGGATCTGCACATCTGTATGTAGGCTGAGGGGCTGAACTTTCTGACTCCCCAGAGCCCTTTCTACACACACACACACACACACACACACACACACACACACACGAGAGAGAGAGAGAGAGAGAGAGAGAGAGAGGCTCTGAGACCCTTAGAAAGTCAGGGAAACATGGACACACACACACACACACACACACACGCACACCTGGAATTTTGTGGGCACTTTCACAAGGACTGACAGAAACGGAGACAGACGTGTCCAGGCGCAGGACCTGCAGTCCCAGTGACACTGCTATCCTGCCTGCCCCAGGCATCCAAAAAGTTCCCCTCTGGCCTCCGCAGCGGCTCCAGGCGCCACTATCCACCCCCACCTCTGGACCCAGGGGTTGGCCCAGTACCGACCCTCCCTAGCTCGGCCCCGTCCTAGCAAGAGTGGAGAGCCCGGCGGGGGCTGCCCGGGCCAACCTCCGCCAGCGCCGGGGGCGCAGTTCGCGTTAACCCTTGGCTGCCCGCCTCGCGGGGCGCTGGCAGGGGCAGGAAGCTGACGTCCCGCAGGAAGCGTCCAGCGCGGCAAGGAAGCCCAGCCCTCCCCGAGCGACGCTGGAGCCGCAGCAGAGGGCATCCCGGAGCTCGTACTCACCCCCCGCGCGCCGCCGCCGCCGCCGTGCCTCGGGCCCCCCGCGCCGATCCCGCTCCCATGGCGGGCCCCTACTTCATGCTCCCGAGCCCGGGGGGCAAGTGTGGGCGCGCCCCATGGGGCGGCCAGCCCCCCGCCCCGCCGCGCCAGGCCGGCTCAGAGCGCGCGCTCCCCGCGGCCCCAGCGCAGCCCCGCGCCCCGCGGTGCCGGAGCGGGCCTGGAGAGCAGCCGGGGCCCCGCGGGCGCCCGCGCCAGGCCCATGGTCCCAGGAGTCGGGGCGCCGCGCTCGCCCCCGCCTCGCCGCTCCTCTGCCTCCACCGAAAAGGAAGGGGAAGCGGGGGGAGGGGGGAGGGAGGATCAAACTTTTGGAGGCGGGCTGCTGGCGGTCCCCGGAGGCTGAGCGAGGCCGGGCGAGGGCGCGCGGAGGGCGGTGGAAGCCGACTCCCCGCCGGCCTGGGGGAGGAGAGGAAAAGGAAGGATTTGGGGGAAATGAAGGCGATTTAAAGTCTCGGCCCGCGGCGGCTCTCCACCTTCCCCCTCCCCTCTCGCAGCCGCTCTCCGTTGCCCGCTGCCGCCCCCTGCCGGCCACATACGGGACGACCGCGCCACCGACCCCAAATGGCCCGGCCGGCGGAGACGCCAGCCCTGCACCCTGGTGCGGCTGGAGAAACTGAGATTCCCAGAGCGCGGCTGGCCACGCGACCACCCAAGCCGGCGGGGTCGTGGTTCTGAGATCCAGGATTTCTCGCTCGTGAGGCTTAGGGTCTCCGATTTGCTGGGGGTGGGGGTGGGGAGCAGGTTAGAAGGGGGAATGGTCTACTGAATGGAATCTGGGAGTTATAGGGACAGCACTGATGCCAAGACTTGGTGTCCCAGATCCAGCGACAACCGGTGTCCAAACCACCACCCTCCTCCCCGCTCCGTCGCGCCCAGATTCAGAGCGTCCTGGAGAGCTGACTTCCCTAGGCACACCGTGGGCGAAGAGGGTGGGGGACGGTGGGGAATTTGTTAAATATCACACACACACACACACACACACACACACACACACACACACACACACACCTGGGCAGCACGGAAACTTGTCCAAAGACACCCTCTGATCCTAGCCTGCGTAACAGAATTTTGCGTCTTGTGGCGTCCGGGCAAACTGTTACTTCTAAACCCAGATGGACCAGAGTTCTGGTATAAGAAGCTTTCTCCACCTCCCAAGCAAAGAGCCTCTCGCATCCACAGTCAGTGGTGCACGCGCGCATCCACAGTCACCCCGAACCGACGCACTCATTTACAGGTCGGCACAGCCACGCACTCAGTCCCTGCTCCTACAAAGCCTACTGTGGGGATTTGGACTTGGGCGCCCACCCGGACCGAACCAGGGAATCAGATCTTGCTACACACCGCGCGCGCGCACACACACACACACACACACACACACACGTGCGCACACCCCAAGGACCCCTAGGTGCACACAACCCTCCCAAGTACCCGACACCGGTGTGCACACACACCCTCCCCCTGCGCGCTCACCTTTGCGCACACACCCAGACATCCCCCGCGCTCCAAGAGCTGCTAGCCACTTACTGGGTCTTGCGGTTCCAGCCTGGCCGGTCGGTCCTTCCTCCGGCGCCTAACGGCATTTGTATTCATGGGTCCCCGCAGCCCCGGGCACGGGCGCGGAGGCGGGGGTGCGGAGTCCCCTTTCCTAAACGGGGCGCGGGCGCGCGGAGCGGAGCGGCGCCGGGAGGGGCATGAGCGCTCGGGACTGCGCCGCCGGCCGGGTCCGTCGGCGCTGGAACTGTGGCCGTGCTGCGTCCTCGGACTCCGGCGCGGGCTCCGGGCTCAGGGGGTGGCTCATAGGTGCGGGGGCCGCGGCGCCCGCCGAGCCTTTTGAAGTCTCCGCTGGGGGCGGGGAGGGGGCGCCGAAGGCGGCCTTTTAAACCGCGGCAGCACGCGGGCTCGGCGGAGCCAGGTGTCTGGTTTCAGTAAACTTTAGGAAAAGTCCAAGCCAGAGAGGGGGGCAGTGGTTTCAAAAGAGGCAGAAAGGGCCTCGAAGCTGTGCGCTCGCTGCTTCCTGCAGGGGGCAGAGCGCCCGTGGCGGCCCGCGGGCCGGCAAGGAGGGTCGGCCAGTGCCGGGACGCTCGCTGGCGGCTGGCTGGCGCGGGGAGCCCCCGGGGAGGGGACGCCGCACCACTGCGTTGAACCTGGCCTCTGGACCCCCGAGCGAACAAGCCTGGGCGCACTCGGGAGTACCCGAGGCTGTGTGCGTGTTTCTGCACCTGGAGAGAGAAGCCCCTACATTTATTTAAAACCTTGGTATTTTGTTCCTTCTGGATTTCGCGTTGTCTTTTTTAAAACGTCGCCTTATGCGTAAACTATTCGATAGTGTGATTACTGGGGAACTGGAGTCATCACTCAACTGTTCCGTGGTGGAGGTGGGGTGTCTTGAACCCAGGGAGTCTGCCTCTGCACACGGTGATCCAAATCTTAGCCTCTAAGAGATTCTGAGCAAATCCTTGCTGGCCTCACCAGCTGTCTCCCTAACACATACAACTAGACCCTGGGCAAGTTCCACTTGGACTTCTTCAAGGCCGGTGATCCCTGCTGTTTCCTCCCAGTTCGCTCCTCTCTCCCATTGCTACCTGTTTACCGCTTCTCTGCCCTCCTAGATGCCACCCAAAGCTTCCTGGACACTGCCCAGCGGCTCTGCACTGCACCCATAGCGAAGCGCATGTCACATAGAATTGTCAAGTGAGATCAAATGCTGCATCTCCTCCCCCAGTATAGGCCTGGGTCACAATATAAGCTCATCCCAGTGGTCATTGAAAAAAATCGTTTACTTAACTCCTACAGTGCACAAGCCTCTGTGCCAAACTTGGGGGGTGGGGGGTGGGAGGAGAGTGGGCCTGTCACAATGTGAATAGGAGCACAGGCATTTGTACACGATCCTGCCAAATGGGCATAAGCCCACTTGTGATGTGGACAGAAGACAGACATGGGTTAGGAAATCCAGCCCCTGGGGGGAGCGGGGGAACACCTGAGACATGTGCTGTGTAACCGAGAGCCCTCTGTCATCATGATAGGACAGGGAGAACGTGGTCGATATCACCAAAGACATTCAGATCAGTGGGATGGTCAAGCCAGATAAAGAATGAAGAGAGGCTAGGGAAGACTCCCAGGAGGAGGAGGCATGTGGGTCCTGATTGGATGTGTTAGACGTAACTATCCAGTCATGGGAAGACACTTCAAGTCGTAGTCTCAGTAGTAGTTGCTGCTGTGAGATGGCACCCGGTGGTTCCATCCCTTAGAGACCCCGTGCACAACGGAACACCGTGTTCAGTCCTGCGCCCTCTTCACAACGGGTGCTATCTCTGAGTCCACGGGTGCAGCCACTGTGTCCGTCCATCTCCTGGAAGGCCTGCCTCTTCTTGGCTGCCACTGCTATTTACCAAGTAAGATGTTCTTCTCCAAGTTCTGGACTCTCCTGACCATATCTCCAAAGTCTGTGAGACTAAGCCTCAGCATCCTGACCTCTCAGGAGCACTCTGGCCGCAAGCAAAACAATAGCAAAAAGTCAGAAGAGTGGGAATAGATTTCAGGCAGAATATGCAGGGGATCCCGGGGGAGAAAGTACAAGCTTTCCCATTATACTACGTGGATGACACCGTGCGACCCACTGGCCCTGAAGCCATTTCCAGGCAATAAGGTGCATTTCCACAAAAGTGAGGCAGCAGGCCAATGGATAAGCGTCAAAGCCTTTTTCGAACCTCAGCCACAAAACTTAGTGCACAGTGGTCAACGCTGCTTTGCGGAGAGCATCCCCAAAGACCCATGGGAAACCTTGCCCTCAATCACAAAGAGTAAAGGCAACCTCTCCAAGATATCACTCTACCCATCTGTCCAACAGAAGCATTGCCTTGGACCATCTTCCTGGGCAATTGATACTTGGGAGTCTATGAGTTTCTTATTCAGCACGGAATCTAGTTGAGTCCGTCAGTATTGAGGGCCACTTTATTTCACTGAGCTCCAGTGGGAAATAAGGCGCAAGGCCTTCCAGAAGCTCATGGCCAGCCGGGAAAAGAAGTTGTGGACCCTGATCAGCATCCTGGGACGTTGCTGCTGAGCTAGGCTGTGTTGGCAGATAACGGTCTTCCGAAAGAGCCTGGTCCTGCCCCTGAGCCAGTGCCAGGGTCTGAAAAGTCCTGGGAGAGGTTGGATCTGGAAGAGACCAGGCTGCTGCCCACTCCGTGGAGGCTTCTCTGTGAACTGGAAACAGAATGATGGGAGGAAGACACCTTCAGCAGAAGAACCAGAAACCAACCCAACTCACTGCCATTGTGTGGAATCCAACTCTCGGGGTCCTGAGGCTGTAAACTTTCCTGGGAGCACTAGGCTGGCAGTTAGCAGGTCAATGCTTGAAATGACTTAATCCCTAGGTAGATGATATGTCTGCTGAGGCCGGGGTCCACTCGGCCCTGCTTTCTGCTGCATTCCCAGCACTTAGGACAGAACATTTCCATAAAGTGCATTAAACCAAATCCCATGATAGATGGAGAGGTGGCCCCCTACACACACACACCATGCCTCTCAATTCCTCCAGGCAATATTAGTCCAGTCCTGTCTCCAGAGGAGGTGGCTAGAGCCAGCATTAGTTGTCACCAAGGTCCACATGTCTGCCAGGGCTGCTCGTCCCTCCCGTCCCTCTCATCTGAAAGTCCTCAGAAACAATCCCCCCACCACAGAGGAATGAACCCCGAAGCCGGGTAGTTCCTGGGCCACTCTCCTGGAGGGTGGCATCCTCGGGGGACATAGTCCCTTCCTCTGGACCCCTTGGACCATCTGGATGGTCTTGATTTCTAGGGGCTGGGTTAGATGAGATACCCAAAATGTGAGATGCCTAAAACTTCGATGGAAGAAAATGTGAGACACCCAAAACTTGGATGTGGGCATCCAGTATCAAGTCAGATCTGGAGTGACTTAGCTCAAGTGGGGAAATTAAACCTGGGGGGGGGGGTTTCTCAAGACCATACAGAGTGAGTGGTGGGGCTGGAGTAAAAGATGGACCTTTGGGCCTTTGCTTCTAACTGTAAAGCAGGGGTCCTCACACTTTTTAAACAGGGGGCCAGTTCACTGTCCCTCAAATCATTGGAGGGTCAGACTATAGTTTAAAAAAAATACTATGAACAAATTCACTGTGGACCTGGGATGAGTCGGCTACTAAAGCAAGACAGCAGGGGTGGCAAAAGCACCCTGAGGGCCAGATAAATGTCCTCGGCGGGCCACATGTGGCCCACGGGCCATAGTTGGAGGACCCCTGCTGTAGAGGGTCAAGTCTTTCTTTTTATCTAACTCAAATTTGTGTCACTCATCCTTCATCCTTGGAAGAATTAGATCCATTTTTTTCCTGTTGCAAGAGTTATGGGCTGGTTACAAAATAAAAATTAAAGATGTGCCCAAGATCACAGAGCAAGTCAGAAGCAGGTCTCCTGACCATCCCTGGTCATATGTCCAGGGCCCCTGGCTTTTCCAAATAGCCCATTAGCGCTGGGCTTGGGGCCACATCCTGCCACAGAGAGCAGACAATACCATTGATGAGCTCAGAGTTTTCAGGCCTTTCTGTCTGTCGAACTTCTACTCCCTGCCCTTCTCCACAGGATTCCCTCCTCCATCTCCCACAGCTGTTTCACACCTACCACCATTGTGTTAGTCCAGGTCAAGTCTATTGTGGCAGTCATGTACTTGTGAGTCAATTTCATGATTGGGAGCGTAGTGGTGGAGCCTAGCCTGCCAATCTGGAGATAGCCAATGAGACCTCTGTGTGGGCATGGATTTCTCTGAGAAGTCTGGGAAGTCTTGCAGTTTTTCCCAATTGAAGGATAGAGACTGGACTCAGTCTCTTGGAAACATTCTATCGACAAGACAAGATGGCAGCATGCGAGGAACTGGAGGAGCCAGAGGAGAAGCCACATGGGCTTGCCCTGATAAAACCAGACCTCTGGGGCTGGAAAAGCCACAGAGAAACCCCTGCCAGCTGAGACGCTTCTACTGCCAATGGATACTGCTGATGGACCCTGAGCTCTGAAAACAAGGAGCCATGGGGAGACCCCTGCCATCGCTGAGATGTTTCTACCACCACTGGAAGCACACAAATCTGCACCTACTGGCCTGTGATTGTCCTGGTGTCATTGTACGTGCTTCGTGAGTTGGAAGGAGACTTTATAGACTGGGATCGACATACGGGCTAATATCAGACTTATGATGTGGGACTGGACTAGTTTGAGATGCTTTATCAATGTTCCATTCCTCTTGTATATTATAAACCTTTCCCTTATACCTATATGCGTGCTTGTGAATTTGTTTCTCTAGTCTACTTGGACTAACACATCCGTAGTCCAATATTAGCCCATAGGTCTGATATCAGCCCGTGAATTCCTCTTCAGATTGACACAGTCCATGCCATGACATTGAATGCAAGATCCCAGGCCGGTGGGTGAAAAGTCCCATGGGTCTAATGACGGTGAATGCTTCGCCAGGGCTCTGGCTGCCCTCAGCGTGGCTCCCCGTGACTTGTCAGCAAAGAGTGTGTGTTCCACCTACAGGGAAAAAGAGAGGAACTTCCAGAAGCCTCATCATGAAAAGGTTACGCCCACAAGGAGGGATCACCACGCTAGACTCCACCCCTTCATTCTTATTTATCGAGTCAACATGGAATTATGTAACCACAACAACCATCTCGCCTTGAACTGAGCACACCGTTGCCCGCTGGTGCACATATTCCCCCCACACACCCTCTCACCTTGGGGTTCCCCAAGGCCAAGGGCTGTGACTTACTTCTATAGACCCCTGTGAGCTCGGCCAGTGGCAGCCTGCAATAGGCCCCCAGTCAATGTTGGTAGAGGAAGATTGAAAGAGAAGGGCGGGGAAGGGGAGAGAGCTGTGGGCTGCTTGGCCATCATCTCATGGCCTCCACGTGCAGGGGGAGATGTTGCTGCTTCATTCTTGCTGACAGAATTCCATCGCTGTCCACACTCTGCGAAGCAGCCCATCCTACCCAGAAGACTGGTGTGTTAGAAGAACTTCAGTTCCTCGGACACTGCCATCTTCTCTTGTCAATCGAGCGTCTCCCAACAACTGGGGAGATGGTCTCTCATCTCCATGAGAGAAGCATCACAAGGCTTGCCAGAATTCTCAGAGAAAGCCATGCCCAACACAGAGGTCTCATTGGCTCTCTCCAGATTGACAGGCGAGACTCCACCCCTACATTTCCAATCATGAAACTGACACACAAGTACATGACTGCCACAAGTGGTTCTCTCTCACACCTCCAGGGTTGACTCTTGCTTGGTCTAAATGCACCATGGCGGTCTCCTTTACAAGGCCAGTGATGAATTTGAATGTGGGCATAAAGTGACCACTGAGCTCGGAGGAAAGACCTATGTGCTGGGAGCTTCTACAAGAGTGCTCCTCACTTCCGAGAGTGGACACAGACCAGATTGACACCTGTCCCCTGTTATTCTCTTGAGACATCAGTGAGAAAGGATGTGCTGCTTGGAGAGGTGGATCCCATCTTGCAATGTAAGGTGACAAGCCCTCGGGCCAGGACAAATGGGGCTAGGATGGATAGACCAGAAGGAAGGCGGGGACAAAGCAAGTCCTTGAAGACCTGGCTGAGAGGCTGACTTAAGCACCTGAAACTAGCCTTCCTTGAAATACTTTGGTCTCTCACCAAGGAAGACACTAGGAGGTAAGTTTTCTCTCTGTGAAGCCTGGAAGCATCTTAGCTGGGAACCAGAGACCCGGAACTTTGATCTGCACCAGACAGGCCAGGAGATAACAATGGCCACATCTGAGCTACCCCCGCCTCTAAAGGCAGCACCGGAAAGTGCAGGATATTGTGTGCCAGCAGCAGAGTTTCCACAGCACCTCCTTAAGAAGGCGGGCAGCCTAGTTTTGAGATGAAGAGATCAAATCCCTAAATAAGGTTTTTGCCTAAAGTCCCCCATGATCAGGTGGTGAAAGCTGGGGTTGGGGCCCCCAAGCCAAGCCCCCTAGGCCCCAGTGTCATCACCAGGAAGAGCTAGCTGAATGTTTAAAAGTCCCCAAACTGTGCCCCTGGGGAGTACTGGTCCCATGGGCTCCTCAGTACACCCCATGCAGTGTGGC
This sequence comes from Nesogale talazaci, assembly GCA_004026705.1. Classification (NCBI taxonomy): domain Eukaryota; kingdom Metazoa; phylum Chordata; class Mammalia; order Afrosoricida; family Tenrecidae; genus Nesogale; species Nesogale talazaci. The sequence goes on along the minus strand of PVJH01019188.1, from coordinate 22,340 downwards.
AACCCTGCTCTCCGAACCCATGGAGACAGCGGTGTTTGGAGGCCACCATTGTCCTCCCCCAGCTGAAATCTGCACGCCTCCATCTGGGCTGCCTTCATATCCTGTGCCCAAGTCCATGCCTGCTTGCTGGCTGTTCCAGGAGAAGTGGGCCCACATAAGTGCTCTTCAATGCTTCCCCTTCGTCACAAAGTAAGGCAGAGGATCCCCACCCTGCCTCCCCAGCCCGGAAACCAGTTCTCCAAAGAGCTTTGTAGACGCAGTCCGCAAGAAGCATCCTGCCAAAGCCACCTCTGACAGGGAATGTAAGAGGAGCGACTCCTCACCCAGCCCCAGTCTGACTCCATAGGCTCCAAAGTTCCAGCAGTCAGGTGACAACATCTGACAGAGTTGAACAGAGGAATCACCGCCCGCCACCCCAAGCCCCCAAACCTCCAACATCACTGCCATCCAGTCAATGGCAACCCATCGCAGCCCTATAGGACAGGGGAGGGCCGCCTCTGTGGGTTTCTGAGACGAACTCTTTATGGGAGGAGACAGCCTCGTCTCCTCCCCCACGCCCCCTTCCCGACCCCACACGTATGCGATGCTCCCGTGCACACAATCTCACCGTGTAGTCCTGATTTGGGTGATCACCGTTCACACTGAGCTGACGGTTATCGAAAAGTCCGAAGGTGTTTCTCCCCCTGTCCTCTGGGGAGACATGGGGTCACATCCACCTTGTCTTGGCCTAGTGGGTCCCTCAAGCTAAGGGGGCTCCCCTAGTCTACACAGACCGGGCAGGCATGCTCCCTTCTCGTGCCCCGGTTGGTGGCGGTTAGCAGCAGACGGTCCGATTCCTAAACCCACTTTACATTTCTCACTGTGGTCTTGGACAAGCCCTTCAACTTCTCCGTGAAAGCATTTCTTCCTCTTTCAGAGCGCAATTGCATCCTCTAAGTTAGGACAGTAAGGAGATGTCCCGTGCATGTTCTGTCTGAGGATCCCGTCAGCTCACACATAGAAAACACTCATGGAGAAAGAGGCGCATGTGTGGCAAGCATGCAGTCAATGCACGTCATCGCATCCATGCTCTTGTCTTGTTTTTTTCTTGGGTGGCCTAAGTGTCAATGGCTTTCCATTCAAACATCATTTTTTAAAGAGAGGCGATGAGACCCCTGCTTTCCCTTTTCCTGGGAGAGAGAAAGGTCTCTGAGACTCCTGCCAGGAGATGGCTGCCTCGTGCCAGGAAGCCACTCAGAGGAAGAGCAGCCTTGGCTCGGGTCCCTGGGCAGAGAAGGGTAGGGGCAAGGAGTGCTTCCTATAGTTCTGGCCCAGCCTCTTCCGCTGAGAAGATGAAGCCCCGGGAGGTGGCTGGAGTGTCATTGTCACACAGCAAGCCAGGGCCCAGCCGGTGATGTCAGTTCATACATAGAAAACACTCACCGAGAAAGAAGCAAACACTCATGCAGGAACCGGCTCTGATGGCCTTCACTGGCTGGTGAGAGCGGACCATTAACTTGTCAGCCATTGTTAAACATGACATCAATGAAAGTGGAATTGTAGAGACCCAGACTTAGATAAATTCTATTAAAAGTAAGGTGATAGTTACATAATCTCCTGTCAGCTTGCAAAGGAGCGGAGTCTACCCTCCACTCCATCAGGTCGCAGCTTGATGACCACATGTGGAGGCCTGAAGGGGATATATAGCTCACTGGACGACAGATAGTCTCTCTGCGTCCTCTTCCTGCTGACAGGACACATGGCGTTATGCTGATGACGCCAGAGCCCTAGAGCTGGAGGACTCAAGTGGAGACCCATGCCAGCGCTGAGATGCTTCCAGCACCACTGGAGACCAAGACTCTCCATTCACTGACCTGTGACCTTCCTGCACATGGTGTCGTTGCATGTGCTGTGTGAGTCTGAAGAAGAATTTACATATGGGCTAACATCGGACTTATGGACTTGATCTGGACTGGGCTGGGCTGTTTTCTTCATGTACAATTGCTTTTTATATAAGGCTCTCTCTTTCACACATATGAATGCCTCTGAGTTTGTGTCTCTAGTCAACCCAGACTACCACAAGTAATGCTGCTTCATTCTCTTAGGACATTTCGCTGTTATCTAAGCTCCTGGATCGGTTACATCTGTCATTGGCATTCACTCCCCCACCCCCCACCCCAGTAGTTTTGACACTTCAGAAATAGGAGGACGCTACAAATCAGAGCTCCCTCCCTCCTCCAGAGATCATATTAGACACCTATTAGCCCACCACTACCTGGACCAGACATTTCAGACACAGGGTAAATCAATCCCTGCTATTCTCAAATTGTTGTCTAGGTGCCAGGGGTGGGGGGAATGTCAGGTATCACCTGGTGTTGTGACCTTCCCGGCCTCCTTGAAATGTCCTTCTTCTGCAGCCTCCCACCCACCACGCCTTCTACTTGCCTCCATTGCAGGCCTCTTCCAGTCCTCCGCCTCTTTGCATGCTTAGATCTCTTCCTCTGATGATTTTTATCCTAAAAGATTCTGGAAACATCTTCAGTGGGAAACCTTTCTGAAAGGTCTCCCTGTAGATTCAGCCGTAGGATGGTAAATATTTAATAACCCATGGTGTCAAGATGAGAGGATCAAGAGTGAAGAGGTGAAGTCTAGCCTGCCAATCAGGTCACAGCTTGATGACCTCACTTGGAAGAAGTAAATAGCTCGATGGAGGCAGGACACATGCTCATTCCCTGAAAGACACTTCTGATGAGAAGCCACATGAAGCTGCATTGATTGCCAAAGCCTTGGGAGCTGGAGGAGCCTTGTGGAAACCTCTGACAGTGCTGAGATGCTTCTAACGCCACTGGATCCACAAGACTTCCCATCCACTGGCATGCAGTCTTTCTGCATTCGGCACCATTGCATGTGTTTTGTGACTCTGATGAGAATTTTATAGATTGATATCAGATATATGGACTAATATCAGACTTCTGGACTTGATCTCAACTGGGCTGGGGTGTTTTCTCAATACTCAACGGCTATTGTATCTGAGTGTCGCTGACTAACACACCAACTACCCAGAAAGGGGAGGAGAGCTGATTTTCCACATCTGCCAATGGTTGTGGTGTAAATATTCCTAGGTCGGTTGATTTCAGACTCCCAACAAGCTATCCCGATATGCAGTGTTGGAAAGAGATCGGCTGGGAGAAGCCAGTTCTCCTTGATCACGTGGACTGGGTCTGATGCCTATTCTAAGTTCATACGTCCTCTTCATACAGTGCCAGGCCAAGTCATAATGGACCATGAGGCAAAAAGGAAGTTGGTAATGGTCCTGCCTTGGCTTGTGATTTTGATCTTTTGAGGAACCTAACTTTTACATTAAGTTTTTTTTTTTAAAAAAATACAACATAGAATATTATTTATCTTGATATCCGAGCCTCTCTGGTGTCCTCTGAAGTTCCGTGCATAACGGAAGTATGTCACTGAACTCACCCCATTGCTAGACATCCCAACATCCCAACTTTAAAATCACCACTGACATTGTCCGTCTCCTGCGCCACCCTGTGCATCTCCAAAACAGGAACTCGGCAACTTTGGGTGCTCCAGGGCCTCCCACGGTGTCTGGCACATAGTAGAGGCTTGTGAGCCATAGCTGAGTGAGGGAGTGGATAGACAGATAGGTGAACCACTCCCTTGGTTTGTTCCTTGGCCCTCCAATAGAAAACTCAGATGAAAGAAAGACCTCCTCTGCTTGTAACTGGGGGCAGGTTTTGAATCTTTACTTTTCCAATTCCACAAAGATTCCTTCTGTCCACGGAGCCTGTGGGCCACCTCCAGGCTGGCCACTGTCACCAGATCCAAACAGTAGACGCCTCTAATCCGGGACGGTGATGGAAGGAAGCAGCATCTGGGGAGTGGAGACTCCTCTAGGACCAAGCCTGGGAAGCCTCGGCGGCGGTGAAGTTGTCTGCTAGATCCCGGAAAGGATTTTCTAACTGCCTGAACCACGAAGGAGTGAGGGTGGAGGAAGCTGTTGGTCGGCAGGATCACTAGAAAGCAGGGTCCAGCATGAGGTTCTTCAGTAGGACATCCAGCTTGACCATGCGACGGGCCATCTGCCATCCAAGGGCACCAGCATCTTGCCTGTGTGGTCCCTGGTTTCTTCCTGGCCCCGAAGACCCTAACCGAGAGGCAGGCCTTCTGAGGACGCTACCTCATGGGCTCACCAGGGGTCTCACTCTGTATCCATCGGGAGGTGCTGATGGAAGGGCTCTCTGTTGACCAGATGGGCTGTGACTTCCATTTAAGAACGTAAGAAGAGGCGAGGCCTCTGCAGAGAACTTTCTATGCATCCGCTCCCGGGATGCTCGGAAAGCCTCTCTCTGTGGGCATCCTTCCAGCAGAAAGACCTGGGCAACCTGCCTCAAGTCACACAGCATGTAACCTGTGGGCGTGGAGTTCTCACCTGGAACCACTTGCTTTGAGAGTTCCTTTTCCGATGGCTCCTCTGGCGGTGTCTGTGCTCAGAGAGCCTGGATCAGGCTTGCTCTTGCCCTGAAGCACCTTTGTTCAGCCCCATGGCGCCCCCCTGGACCACAGAACAAAGCCCTCCCTGGGCAGGTCCTGTGTTATCCTCACTATTGCTCCTGGGGCTGAGCCCACTGTTGTGGCCACCGTGTCCACCCCACTAGTCCAAGGCCTTCCTCTGTTTCTTGGCCCCGCCACTTGAGAAGCAGGAGGGCCTTCTCCAGGGACAGGACTCTCTTGACACACGGTCTCACCATCCTTGTCTCTGAGAGCTCTCTGGCCATACCCTTCCCAAGACAGACTTGTGGGTCTCTTTGGCAGCGTGTGGCACGTTCTAGTCTCCATCTCCAGCACCACGATCCACATGCACGGACTCTGCTGCGGCCTTCCTAACTCCATGTCCTATTGTCAAAGGCATACGAGGCCCTCGGGCATCGGGGCGTCCATGGGCAAGCCCACTCACGTCTGTACCCCCTGTCCTGGTTTTGTCATCACCTTCCACGAACCCCTTGCTCTCTGCCCTCCCTGCCACAGAGGCCCCTGGAGCATTTTTTCACGCTGCCAGCCCCACGCCAGTCTCCGGGGGAGAGTCCTTGGCTGCTGGACCCTTGTCCATTCGCATTGGGAGAGAGCAAGGGAAGAAGCAGAGGAATCCAGCATGCAGTGAACCTCTTTCAAGTGTCCGGCTCCCTCCCTGCTGATGCGTAATGACACGACAACTGTCCTGCAGGCTTCTGAGACGATCGTTCTCGACAGGCGTAGAAGGCCTCATCTTTCTTCTGAGAAACAGCTGGTGGCTTCCAACTACTGGCCCCAGGGTTCGTAGCCTAACTCATAACCCCTACGCCACCAGGCCACACGCACCCCAGGAGTAGAGGGCAGGTTCTAGTCCCGTCTTAAAGATTGACCCTGTGCAATGGGGCAGCCACCAGCCACGTGTGACCGCTTACACCTCAACCCCTCGAGACTTGTTTGAGCAGTCGAATTGGGTTTCTACGTCGCAATGGCCACATCTTCGCGTTCCCTTGCCCGATGTGGGCAGCAGTTACTGGATGGGTCGCCGCAGAGCGTGGCGGAGGGGGAAGGAGAGCCCTGAAGCGGACTTGTCTGAAGCCACACAATGCGCTGCTCACAGAACTGGGACGGGACCCAGCGCCCTGGCTCCCAAAGCCTCTCCTCCCAGGACTTGGAATCTGTCTGCCACCTACTGGCCCAAGGACAAGGAGGCTTGTTTGCCTGGGAGGGTAAGTCGACTGGGAAACCAAACAAGAGATCAGAAGCCTGCGGGTGAACACGGAAGCAGAGAGGAGAAGCTGCTGTCCTGAAGGGTTATTTTTATCCTGTCCAGATACCCTGGTGAGATGCCCCCTCTTTAAAGCTATTTTTATCGCAAGAGCTGGCGTTGAAATATGCTGTCTCCCTCGGAGGGCCCAAGGGAAGACTGGTGCATCATAATTCTAGAATCAGGAGCCCCTGCAGACTTGATGGGTCCCCAGGAGGCTTCACACCCTTTCTCTGACGCGTTTCCCAGGCTTCTTGGTAAGGGAGGCAGAGCAAGGCGGAGGGGGGGTGGTCTAGACTTCAAGGTGGGGAAACTGAGGCTTGGAGGACTGTTTGCACAGATTGGGCGTGTTCAAGGTGAGAGCTGAACCCAGGCTTGGGCTGGTGCCTCCTTGCAGTCATTAGATTGCATGGAGCAGGTGTTGGTCCAGGGACGGAGAACTCCCTGGACCTGTTCAACTCCACTCTCCCCATCCTGGCCAGCCTCTGTGTCTTGCTGAGCCTCTGCCCTGCCCTCTGCAGGGAACTTTCGCCTTTCTTGGGCCTCCTCTGTGGCCCTGCTGAAGGACTAGGCATTAAGAACCAGTCTTTGGTCGATGGGAGAATGGTCAATGTCCAGAGAGGATTTCTAAAACAAAAATTTTTAAAGGTGTATGTGTGTGTGTGTGTGTGTGTGTGTGTGTGATTGTATAACAGCACTGTTATCAGGAGTTGTGAGAGCTGATCGGGCCCCGCCCCCTTCCTTCCCCTCTGTGGGCCTCAGTTTCCCTGCTTGAAATCCGAGCAGTTTGGCCCTGAGAATCCCCACGGAGCCTTCCTTCCCCCAGCTCCCTCCGGCAGCCGTTTCTATGACCCATTCATTCTGGTCAACAAGTGTTTATTGAGCTCGAGCAGGCTGGCGCGGCAGGGAAATGAAGGGCCCGCTTCTCCAGGACGCCCTCGTCCAGGCTGTTACATACGCAAATTCCCCTGTGTTTTCAAAAGGCAAATTATGGGAAACATGCTATTCCCCAAAACACACTCGCCCATCTCTCAGGCAAGAAAGTAAAAAAAAGAAGAAGAAGAAGAAGAAGAAAAAGCCCTCCATCCCCACCAAGCACTAAGCTAACAGAGGACAGACGCCCCCGCCTTGGTCCCGCGGGCACTGGTCCAGAGGCTCACGGCCCCACTGAAAAAGGGGAAACTGTATTCGGCCGTGTCTCCCTGGGGTTCTGGAGGACCTCGTAAACAACCTGTGTTTGTCCCAACTCCCTCCATCCTGAGAGATCAGCTGTAGCCAAGGAAAAACACAGCCCCAGCCTGTGCCCAGCCTGTCCCCAGAGTGAAGAAAATTGTCCATAAATATTTTTTATCTTCAGGGTCACCAAGGGAGCTGAGAGGAAGGCTTTGATTCTCCAAGCCTCAGGACCACTCCCTCTCCTTGGGGACCCTGTGGTCAAAGCTGACCTGGGCCTCCCGTCTCCCTTTCCAAATTACAGGCTGTACCCACCCGGTCCGCTGCCAGGAGGTGGTGGGACTAGAGGTGGGGCCACACTGTTCCCCTATGGCGGGCCTTTAGGCTGTTGGAACTGCCTCTCCTGGCCAACTGGCTTCCTGCTGGGAACCCGGTGGTCAAGGCAAAGGGAGGGAGGGCCCCGAGATGACAGGGGGCTGGGGGCTGGTGGAGGAAGGACCAGGGTGCCCTTCCTGCCTCTTCAGGTGCCTTGTTCACCCAGACCCCTGAGGAGGGGTTTCTGAGCACATCACTGACTCAAGAAGTGATTTATGGATCTAATGGAAAAAATGGACAGTTGTGGAATTCCAGATTTTTGTCTTGATGGCCACGGGCAAAAAACATTGGAGGCTTGAATCCCAGGCCAGAATGCCTAAAATTTCTCCCGGCGGAAACCTCGTGTAGCCCGTGCTCTCCTGCAGCGACCTTCCTGCCCCCACTGAAACAGAGCCGGCACCCTCTCTGCAAACGTCTAGAAGGAACTCTACCAGACGGAGAGCCTGGATGGAGTCACCCAAGGGCGGCGCTCTGTGACTCAGTGGTTCCTAGATCATTTGCACCACAAATCCGTCTACCCCAAGGGCTCCGGGACTTCAAAATCCTGGAGTCCTACCTGGCACGGGCTTCGACGTCTATGATTCCTATGACACTTCAACTCAGTGGCCTATTTCAGGGCAGACAAGGTGCCCCGCACAAGGGGACATTCATTCCCGGCTGAGATTATGTGCACAGGAGCCCTGTGGGACTGGCTGGCCACTCTTGGTTTGTGATGGGCAGCACTCCATGGCCCAGCATCTCCTGGAGCCCAGCTGGCTTTTGGAGTGTCTCCAGACCGTATCCTCACTTTGCCTGCCTTCATTCACCCATCACACGTCACTGGGACAAGCAGGGATGCTGTGCTCCCAGCGGACAGGGCCCGGACTTCCCTCACCGGTGTCCCTCTGCAGGGCGCGGAGAGAAAGGAAACCCATAGAATGTTTCCTAGGGCAGCATGACCCCCCCACCATCCCCTCCTCCAATTAAAAAACCAAAACAACACAACAACCTCACTAATGTGGACCCATAGGGACTCTTTAGGGCAAGGTATAACTGCATCAGTCTGTCTCCAAGACGGTAACTCTTCACAGGGTTAGAAAGGCTGGTCTTTCTCCTGCCAAGCTTTGGAGGATTCAGACACGGGGCTTTTCCCTAGATGCAGTGCAAACTTGCTTCCTTCTCACTCGCCTTCCTTGGCCTCTCCCAGTAGTGGAAACCCCATCTCTAGGACCTGCCCCTTTAGGTGAATGGCTGCATCTGGGAGGGAAGGACCGTCCCTTCCTTCTTCCAGGTTTTCTCATTCACTTGTTCAATATACACAAAAGGTAAACTCTTGGGCCAAAACTCTGGCATCGAAGAAACATGACATGTCTTCATTTCCTCAGAATTGATTACAGTTTCATGCAGACTCCACTACTGAAAGGGAATTCCACCTTGGTCATTTCTAAGGAAGGCTATCTCCCTAGCCCCTGCCCCAGCCATGCAAAGGTCCTGGGAGCTTATGCAGAACGACATGTTTTGGAGGTCCCTCTGTCCCTCTGCTTCCGTTGAGGTGCTCAGGGGCTTTGCCAGGCGTCCCTGGGCGGAAGATGCCCTGCTGCCCTTGTTTCTGGCTTCTGGTTTTGTTGGTCTTCTCCCCACCAACACATGGGGTTTCCCAGCCCATCGCGGAGGATGGAGGGCCTGCACTGGGAGGGCTTGTATCTGAGGGACATCCTACCAGAGGTGGGAATGTCCCACACTCCGGGGCAGGCAAGACAAGGAGGCCTTTCAGATCAGGGCTCTTAGGAGGTTCTAGCATCCTTTCACCAAACACCCAGCACAGTCTAGGATCAAAGTAAGGACAGTCCTTGGGGGAAGGCTCCTCACGGGAGTCCATGGCCCTCCACCCGTGGCCACGCCCATCTCAGAGCTGGCCAGAGCCGGGACCTCCCTGAGAGACTGAGGTGTGACGCAGACCCCCAGGCAGGAGGCTGGCTGTGGTACACAAGTTGCATCCTTGCTTACAACCGGCTGAGCAGACCACACCCTCACTTGAGGGCTCTCAGCCCCTCCCCCTCCCCCCCCTCCCCCCGTTTCTCTCAGAGGAACACTGGTTGAATCCTTAGCTCACGCTTGTTTCTAAGGAACGTCACCAAAGAAGCTCACCATCCCTTCAAGTCTTTCTTGATAGTCTGGGGATCAGAAGACCTCGTCCTCAGGGTTGCTGGAGAATTAAATTGAGAGGTGGTTTGCGAATCACTTAGTAATGGAGCCTGTCTGGCACGGAGAAAGCCCTTGGTCAGTACCATTATCATCCCCACCACCATCGTCCCCACCATCATCCCCATCGTCCCATGGGTTTCCCAGCCACCTGCCCATGCGCTCATGGGTTTTCCCCAGCTGCCCCATGGGCATCTCCAATTCAACCTCTCCAAGAAAGAACTGTCATTCTGCCTACTCCAAACGAGTTTTCCCTGCAGTGCTGTCCTCCCACCACCAGGCACCCCCTGCACCCCACTCCCACACCCGCCATTTTCCAAGATGAATGTATCCCAGGTGCTCTCCTTTGCCATGAAAATGTGCCAGCCACAGTGAGCTCTTTGCCCCAAGGAGGACCCATGTCCCGTCCTTTAGTTACAGTGATAGTCCTGATGCAAGGATTATAGTCCTGGATTAGAGAGGACCCTCAATGCATGCTTTCTGACGGGGAGCAGGAGGAAGGTCCGCGAGATAGCTAGCCTGACTGAGGACAGAGAACAGAGGACTGAGGACAGAGAATGGGTGGAGAAAACCGGCAGTCAGGCCCAGGGCCTCTTTCCTGATGCCTCCCAGGGTAGAGCAGGCAGCAGGGGTTGCTGGGGGAGAGCCCCAGACAGCAACAGTCCCCACCCAGGTGCTCGCCAGCCCAGCCCCCTGGACTCTTCACAAGGCAAAGTCCCAAGTGACAGCCACTTGGAGTCACTCTAGGAGGCTGGTGACGAGTGGGGAGCTCCGGTCCTTGTCGGTGTGGTCTCTCCAGGCCTTGTGCCTGTGGGCAGCCTTCCTGCAGGATGGCAGGAGCCTCCTCTTTTCAGAAAAGAAGAAATACCTCCAGACCCCATGTCCCAGGGCTCCCTTACCCTGGCAGGGAAGCTGAGGTGTCAAGGGGCGGTCCCCCCATGAGCTGGGGAAGTACTTTATCAACACCAGCTCCTAAAGGCAGAAAGGATCAGGACTAACATCCACTCCCGAACGTGGCTGTTGTGAAGCCTACAAGCCAAAGCACAGCACTACTCTGATGCACGTGTGTGTGTGTGTGTGTGTGTGTGTGTGGTCCCCACTGAGGGTCACGTCCAATGGCAGCTGGTGGTTACCATGACTCCTGGCAATGTGGCTCTTTGTCCGCAACAGGCGCTGGGTTGGGTGCTGAAGCGATAGACTCATATTTAACCTTCCCATGAACTCCAAGGCAGAGTTCTCACCAGCCCCGCTGTAAAGATGAACACCTGAACACCGTGGCCTAGAAGAGGAGGCCTGCCAGCATTGCGGTGACACATGGGGCTGAGAATTGCAACATCAGCAGTTTGAAGCCACCAGCTGCTCTGCTCCTCCCAAAAGCAGTTAGAGTCTCTGAAACTCACGTGGGCAGTTCTGTTCTACCCTGTCCTATGGGGTCGCCTTGAGTCGGCCAAGAAAGGCTAAGTCACTCTCTCAAGGCGACTTGGAGTCAGGTCAGGACACTCACCAGGCCAGGCTCCTCAGAGAGCTGAGCAGTGGCCTCATGCGGACCCTGTCCTGCTGGGGTTTGCCGCTGGTCCAGGGCACTCTAAGCGCAGGTATCCCACTGATGATGCTGGAAACAGAGGCTCTCTCCTCCACGGTCCTCACCGTCAGGCCCTCAAAGCCTCTCTCACACGCCTGCTCCACACCGCCCTGGGCAGACCAGACAAAACCGCCAGTGTTGGGGTTATTTTTCTACTTCCAGATGGATCCGTTTGCCGACTCCATCCCAAGCCTCCATCACTGCGTGGGGGCCGGGGGCCCTGCGCCAGACTAATATTAGGAGGCAGGAGAGAAAAAAAGGCAGCCCAACGCCATGCCTCACAGCACTCTGGACTGCTCTAGCAAGCTCGTCTCTGAGGAGCATTCCCAGGGCATTTAAGAGGGCTGGCAGCCAGGCAGGCTTGAGGAAAAAAAGGATCTTCTTCTTCTTTTCATTTTTCAAGGAGCGCTTGTACGGCTCATTTTGGACAGGGAGCCCTGAGTGGAGTCCCCAGGTGATCTGATGAGCCCGCTACTCACACCATGTTGACCAGGGCCGTTTTTGATCCAAGGAGGCAGTCATTTATGGGACCGCCGTTTACTGAGCGCCTACTATTTCCGGATAACATGCCACACCCAAAGCATGAGATGCTTTCTACTCACAGAGCCCTTGGTCTAGTCGGGAGGCAGACGGCGATCGTCAGATGGTCACACGTGTTAACGGAAAATTACAACTCGGATAAAGGGCTGTGGAAAGTAAAGCAGGTCAGACTTGTTTTGTGTTTGTGTTTGTTTTGTTTTCTCCAACGGCTTTATTTTATTGGCCAGCGTGCTTTGGAGGGAGACAGGACATCAATTCTACCGCTTCCCAGCCCAGAGGAAGAGCTGTATGCAGGACCGGCACAAGGTCAATGGCCCCACGGGAACGGGACTGCTTTGTCCACTTCTTACTCGTAGATCCAGTCTCCAGCTTAAACCAGAGGCTGATTTCTTTCGCTTTTGACCGAATCCCTGCCAAGAATGATGTTCCTGCCAACTTGAAGACAGAAGTCCCCTCAGATGTGGCCAGACTTAGAATCCGCTGGGTTGGCCTCTCCCTGCATCACCATGCCTGTCTTCACCACATTCAGGCCCTCCAAGACCAGGGTCACAGTGCAACCCGAGTTCATGTGTGTCACCAGCCCTGGGGAGAAGGGGCGGTCTTTCAGGCCCATGCAGTACTGCTTCAGGTGTTCCTCGGAGGCCTTCACGAACTTGATGGCCACCAGGTGGAATCCCTTCTGCTCACAGCGCTTGATGGTGTCGCCCACCAGGCCGCGCTGCATGCCGTCCGGCTTGAGGGCGATGAGGGTGTGCTCATTGTTGGCCATGGTGCGAGTCTGGGTGCGGGGGAGCGGGCGGCCGGGTCTGTGGAGCTGGAGGAGAGACAGGAAGCCTTTTGTTTTGGTTTTATCATCTGCCTAGTCTGGTTCTCTAAAGAAGCAAAATCATGCGCATATGCTCGTGGGCATTGAGCCCATTCTGACTGTATGATCCCGGAAAGCTGAGTTGAACTTCCCCTGTGGGTTCCTGCAGCTGCACATCTTGACCAGAACGGAGAGCCTCCTGCTTCTCCTGCAGAGAGGCTGATGGGTTCACACCGCTGACCTTGTGGCTAGCCGTCCAACATGTGACTACAACAGCGCCAAAGCTTCCGGGCACACAGAGAGAGAGGCTTATATCCAGAGAATGGCTCACATTGTTCATGTTAGACAGACTTCTCTGGAGAAACAAAACCAGGACACTAATGATTTTATACATATATATATACATATATTTCATAAGAGAGGAACAATTAATTCATCTATAGAGCAGAATAAGTGAGTCGGTGCAGCTCACTTGCATGAGACAGCTAAGACACTGGCAGTCCTTCAAGTGTTGAGGGCTGCCGGGTAGTCCTCTGTAGAACAAGTCAGGCTCTCTGGCCACAGGCAGCAACAGCAAGGCAGGTCACCAGATGACAGGGTCCGGCGGTCCCCAGGTCAAATGATGTATACTCCAGTAGTGTGGCAAAGCAGGTCTTCAAGGAACCTCAAACGACAGCGACACAGTCCATGGGTGAGGTGTCCCACAGGAGTGTCGCTTGCAAATGGAGGTAGAGAATAAGCGAAAGCAGCTGCACACTGGTCTGATCATCCAAGAGCAAAAGACAAGAAAGGTCAGGTTCGCCAAGCCATTTATCTCTCCGCCCTTCAATTAACCCCACGTGTGCTCATTGGCCAGGCAGGCCCAATAAACCTACCTATCACATCATTGTGGAAGTAGGCAAATTCCAAGTGCGTGGGACAGATGACTCACCTCGCTACAAGAGCTGATGAACCCGAGACCGGCAGGTCAGAAAACAGGTCGATAGATGGCTGACGACTCCTAAGATCCCCAGGCAACATGGCAGACCACGAGCTCAAGTTCAAAGGACTGGAGGTTAACACGCCCAAAGCCGGATCTAGATTCAGCAAGGAGCAAGCAAGCTTTTCCACCGCATCCACGTCTATTGGAAGCATCTCACGCCCTTGAGGAGATCTCACCATGGGGGATTGCCAGGTCTTAACTTCCAAACCACTGAGAATCCCAGACATTCCTGACTCTAACTCGTAACTTGTTAACTTCCCTAATAAACCCATAACCTCAAGTGTACATGTTCTGCCGAGCTATTGCAATGGATCCTCACACCAAGCAGAAACAAGAGTGCATTGGAGAGACAGTTGGTGTCAGAATTCATAAAGAAGGTGGAAGATACCTGACCCTAACCTCATAGGAGATTTAGCCTTCATTGGATTCATTTCATTCTCTCTCCCCTTTGAGAAGTCAGAGGGTGCCAGGTGCCTACCCCATGCCATGTTTACATGAGCAAAATAGTGTCCATCTGTGGTGCATGGTGGTCCAGCCAACACTGCTCAGTTTATGGTTGGAGGTTCTTGGAGGTGTCTCCAAAGAAAGTCCTGAGGATGCATTTTTGAACAATCATCCACTTCATGCCCTTCCTTGTCTTGACCTGAGCCCCAGGAGTCTCCCTCTGAGATTGGCTCCCTCGCCTTTCCCATCTGCAGGTGGGGAGGCTACTCCTGGATTACTTAGGTGGGATCCATGGAATCATTAGGGTCTTTATAAAGAAGGAGGCACACGAGCCAGAGAAAGAGATGTGGGGGCAGAAGCAGGGAAGGTAATCTGAGAGACTGGAAGAGACTTCTCCCCAGGCTCTGAGGATGGATGAGAGGCTCACCAGTCAAATATCAGAGGAAGCCAGCCTCTGATACAGGCATCAAGGGGTTCGCTAGGTGCAGTTGTACAGCAATAATTATTATTACAGTAAAGTTATAGAGTGCATGAGAAAAGGAATAATAAAAGTCAGATACCTATCATGGTAGCATGCTCACCTGAGTCCGTCAGGTGGGTCCCGTGGAGAAAGAGAGAGAGTGGGGGAAGGGATTACATGAGGGAGATGGGGTGAGAGCATTCAGTGTAGACGGGCAGGAGAGAGAGCTTCTCTATTGTGTCCAAGCCTTATATACCCTTTGGTGCCATGCAAGGCCTCTAATTTCAGGTAAAGACACACATCGCAGGTCAGGATTGTGCTATAGAGACATGTTATAGGAAGTGTGGGGCCCCCACGTGACAAGATGGGAGGCCCTAAGTTTCCTGATGACTACCTAGTCTTGATTGCCCTTGGGCTGGAGACTTTAGCTCAAGCTTTCAGAGGGGGTAATCCTTCGTCCAAACAGCAGGGGAGTTAGCCCTCTCTATTGTGAGGGAAAGGCCTGATAGCTGGAGCCTGTAGGGAGAATAACTAACGGCTGACTTCCACAGCAGATGCTGACCACTGGTTACTAATATTTTAATTGTGGAACAGCCCTGATTTTGTCCCACAGTCAAAGACTAACCAGCACCCCAACCAGGAAAAGTTTCCCCACTCAAGGTCCCAGAGGTATGCAGCCATGGTAACAGCCACCATGGTTTCCGCCCAGAAAAACACGATGAAGGAGGCCCGGTGACACAAATGGTTAATTACTGGATGGATAACATAAAGGTGAAAGTTTCTACCCACTGTAGGGCTCTGCTGTAGACAGACAAGAACCACTGGGGTCTTCTGCCGCCAGAACTGTAAGAAGACAATTTGGGTTGCTTACTCGCATTTGCCACAGCAGCACAGGAAGCTAATGCTGGCCGTTCAGGGCTCCAAGTTCAGGTATTTCAGCGAAACAAGGAACAAGGCCCTTTATGACCCAGTCTCGGGGAGTCCCATCATGTCCCTTTTGTCTTACACTGTTAGTCAAAGCAGCTATAATACCCCACAGTTCAGCAGGAAGACAGAGAGTCCAGGAGAAGGTGTGAAGGACGCACACCCTGTGCTTCACCACCGCAGGACTGGGTTAGAGAGTTGCTGGGGGAAGGCTCTTCTGAAGAGACTGCATCTGGAGGAGAGGCAGGATGGAGTGAGTGAACAGAGCGAACAGAACAGAGAGAGAGAGAGAGAAAGCTCCAAGGAGATGGACTATCAGGTGCACAGGCCCATGAGCAAGGAGAAGGAGCAGAGCAGGTCATCTGCATGATAAGAGAAGCAGTGGGGGCTCAGAAGCTGTGAGAACCCCACTTTGGGGACCGAAGCCAGGCCAAGACTGTTCCTGCAACAGATTGAAGAAGAGCTGGCCTAGTGCTGGAGGACGTGGTCCTCTCTCCTACAGAGGTTTGCGGACTGTCCCCCAGTGCATCGCACACCTCTCACTCTGGCCTCAGTGGGACCTGGAACCCCTACACCCGTGTCCTTACCCAGGTGCCCACGGGCCCAGGCAGACCCGCTGCAGGCTCCTGTCAGCTCCGTGATTCCCACCCGTCACCCTCCCTTTCCGCCCTCTGCCAGCTCCGCCAGATGAAGCCGTCCCTAATTAAGCAGGGGTTCAACAAGCACACTCTAATTGAGGTAAATAGCGCCAGTAGGGAACAGAGAGAAACAGTGTTCACAAGGACGCCTGCCTTCGGAACCGGATACCCCACCAAGCCTGCCCAGCCGCCCACCTTTCTGAGCCCAGTCAAAGCCTTCTTCCCTTTGCAGTCCTCTGGGAAATGGGAGGCGGTCCAGACCCTGACAGCCGGGGCTGGGGGTGGGGGTGGGGTGTAAGGTTAGAAAGGAGGACAGGACTACTCTCTGGTCCCCAGGCAGGCATGGGGAAGTCAGACTCTTCTTGGGACCAGGGACCTCAGCCCAGCACAAGACCTGGCATACAGAAGACGCTGCATAAAATGTATCGTGCAAGGCATAATGAAAGGGAAGCCAAGACTTTCTCAGAAACACTCCATGTACAGACATCCGTGTCCAGCAAGCCTGGATTCACGTCTCAGGGTTGCCTTTTAAAATCCCTTTTGCTGTAAGTCACTGTGGCAGTCACCGATCTGTGTCAGTTTCAGCACCAGGAGTGTAGGGGTGGAGTCTAGCCTGTCGATGTGGAGATAGGCAAGGAGGCCTCTGTGTGGGCATGGCTTTCTCCTGAGAATTCTGGGAAGTCTCGCTGTATTTTCCAATTGGAGGTGAGAGACCATCTACTCAGTTCCTTGGAGACGAACTATTGACAAGAAGAGATGATAACATGCTGATAGATCCTGATTCCTGGAGACTGGAGGAGCCAGAGGAGAAGCCACATGGGCTTGCCCTGATGGAACCAAACTTTGGGGCCAGAGAAGCCACATGGAGACTCCTCCCAGCGCTGAGATACTTAGGGAGACCCCTACCAGCACTGAGATGCTTCTACCACCAATGGATACTGCTGATGGACCCTGAGTCCTGGGAATGAGGAGTCATGGGGAGACCCCTGACAACACTGAGACATTTCCACCGCCACTGGATATACAAGACTCTGCATCCTCTGGCCTGTACTTGTCCTGGTGTCATTGCACATGCTTCATGAGTCAGAAGGAGACTTTATAGACTGGTATCAGACATATGGGCTAATATTGGACTTATGACCTTGGTCTGGACTGGGTTGGGATGCTTTCTCAATGTTCTATTCCTCTTGTATATAAAAACCTTTCCTTTATATCCATATACGTGTTTATGAATTTCTCTAGTCTACCCGGACTAACACAGGCACTGCTCTGCCATCTCCTCACTGTTGGTAAAAAGGGGGTGATCAAACCAACCCCAAAGAATGTCCAGAAGGCTTAAAGGACTTGGAGTCCATGACAGGCGGAGGAAGACAGAAAAAGACGCTATGCTGGCAGGCCATGGACCCACAGAAGGTCTGGGCCCATGGCAGGCACAGCCCTCTAGGAACCAGTGTGCCTCATCAGAGGAGGAAACTGAGGCACAGAGTAGTGGAGCAATTTGACCCAGTCGATGGTTGGATCAAGGCTTCAAGCAACTTGACACCTGAGTCTGTCCTTGTGCCCCTCAGGTGAGTCTGCCATTCTGAAAGACCTCTCTAAGGGGGAGGTCCCTGCTCTCTCCCCTGGATGATGTCCCCCAGAGCTCAGCACTGGTGAGGCCGGTGTGCCACCAACGACAGTGCTGCCCCGATCATGTCTTGGACAGGAGTAAGCGTGTTCTGAGGTCTGGCTGCCTGGAGTTGGGTCCTGAAGTCACCATCTCGTGGCTATGAGCCTCAGAAAGAATCTGAGCGCCCACCATCGTGGCTGTCACTGAGGTCGGGATGTGAGTGCATGGCAGGGCAATTGCTGAAAGAGCCATGGATGAAGGCCACTGTCCTGGGGGCATCGTGGTTACGTGTGGAGCAGTTAACCCCAAGGTCCACGATTGGAAATCACCCACCGCCCCTAGACGGAGGTGAGATTTCCACTCCTGTCAAGAGCTACAGCCTCAGACACTCCGGCTGCTCTGCCCTGTCCTATAGGGTGACCAGGTACCCAGCGAGTTGGCTTCTCAGGATCATTTTCACTCACGCTCCATATCCATCGGGGTTCCCGACAGGACCCTGGCCGGGAAGGGGCCAGGCCCCTCTTCTGGGCACAGGACCATCAAGCAGGCTCTTTCTGGTGCCCAGTAACTCAACTCCCATCTTGCAGAAGCCAAGGCCAAGGTCAAGGTGCAGCTGGAATGTGAGCTAGGCCCTGGGCCGGGGGCTCCCTGGAGGAACACCAGCGCTTTCTTGTCCCGCCTCTCAGAGCAGCTGCCATGGATATGGTGAAAGGAGATCAGCCTGCAGCAGACCTGGGGCTGGGGGTGGGGGTGGTGGTGGGGCGTAGGGGGAGTGGGAGCAGGCTGGCTGGGGCTGTAACAAGAATCCTCTTGCTGACCCTCCTAGCCCACACCCGATCAGTCAGAGGTTCCCTAGAGGCCCAGGGAGGTTAAGACCTGGCCTGGTGTCTCAGAACTTATCTGGTGCGGGGGGAGGAGGGGAGGGTTGGACTTTCTGAACCTGGCGGACCTGGGTTCTAAAACATTGCAGCACCCCCTGGCTTTGGGTCAAGGTCACTTCTTGGGGGCCGGTGGAGGTTCCCAGAGTCTTCCCGGGGCCTCTTGGGCACAGCTCTTGGACCAGGGCCATATATGGGGAGGCCAGGGCCATCGGGCGGCTGGATCCGCTCCCGGACTCTGCTCCTTTGCCCATCTACAGGGCCCTAGGGAGGATCAGGTGCTCACAGGGGGGCTGAGAGGGACCAGGACTCAGGAACCATAGGCCAAATGCTTTCTCAGCCGGCTTCTCTCCCACCCCCTGGCGTCCGCTCCGCCCTGGTCTCTGTTCAGCGGCCTCTGCCCCTCCCTCCTTCCTGGCTGTGCTGCAGGCTTTGCTCGCACCTGCCCCTCGTCCTCCCTCCCTGCCGCCCTCTCCTCTCAGCCCTCTCCTCTCTCGCCGCCCCCTTGGCAGAGAGAGTAGCAAAAATAGAACTGGGAGGTGGGCCAAGTGCCCCGGGGCAGCGAGAGCCGCCTGAGATGGCAAAGAAGCGTGCCCTTTGACAACGGTGGGGTGCAGAGGTTAAGTGGGGTGCAGAGGTCAGGACAGCTCTGAGAAAGGCTGCCGAGAGCGGGCGCCACCAGGGCGGTGTGGGTCTTGGGAGAAGGGTCGGCAGTCGAGGGAAAGCTCTCTGGGGCTGAGACAAGGTTTCAGCAGGAGCACACAACTAGGGGCTGTGCAGGCTGCGGAGACGCAGGTCTGGGGTTTGGCTTGGGGGAGGGCCAGCCAGGGTAGAGCCTCGACGACTGATGGAGAGCCTGGACTCAGCCCAAGTGACAGTGGCTCCCAAGGTGGCCCTGAGCCCAGAAACTCTCCCCCAGACAAACGCACGTGCGTGCTCACAGGCTGCATCGGGCCCCTCCCCCTGAAGTTCCTTCACCAGCCATGGACAGCCCAGATGTGAAGCTCCAGGTCCCGGGAGCCACCGAAGATTGTGGAGCGAGGAGATCCCCCCCCCCCTATGGACTTGCCCGAGAAGGAGGGGTCCACAGGAGTGTGGCTTTCATTACCCGGCAGGTTGGCCTCGGACAGCCTGGCTCATTCTTGGTCCAGCCTTGGACCATTCCTGGAGTCCCCTGCAGACTGGGGCATATCTCAGGGGAGGGAGTGCTCCCCACAGCTGCAGCCCAGAAGGCCCAGTAGAGGGAGAGGCTCAGACTTCTCCTGGTGTCTGCATTCTCTGGTCCTGACACTCGGGCCTGTCCCAGAGGCCATCAACCTTGGGGTCTGGGACTGGAGTCCCTGTTCTATCAGCCCAGCCATGCCAGGGACCCCACAATCTCCCACCTCCTGTCCTGTGAGCTCGCCTTGGAGTCTCTACTTCCTCAGACAAGATCCAGTAAGGCGGGGAGCACCCCAGCATGGATACCGGCCTCCACACGGCCAGGGTCAACCTATAGCCAACCAGCCGCAGAACCCTTGGGTAGATGGGAAGGGAGTCCAAGGGATCGACGTCGTTGTTCTCCAGCAAGTTGGAGGCCCAGCCAACCCAAGCTCACCACCCCCGGGCGGGGGCTTTCCGAGGCTGTACATCTTTTGGGAGCAGATCCCCACCTCCTGCCCCCTCGGAGCAGTTGGTTGCTTGAACTGCTCACCTCGTGGCTAGCACCTCAGCCCTAACCTACCAAGTCTCACCTGTTGGAGTCCCAGGCCACCAACCGTTAGTCCCAGTCCAAGCCACTAGGAAAACCAGTCTTCCTTGGATGGATTCCGACTCCTAGAACCTCCTGCTTGTCCCTGTAGAATGGTGCTCCTGGGGGGTTGGTTTGGTGGATTTCCTAGAAAAAAATCCACCCCTCCCCCTGCCTTTTTCCTCGGTACCTGGAGGTGGACGCAAACCTCCAGCCTTCCAGAGAGTAGCCAGGTGCATCCACCGTTCGCATCTCCCGGAGATACCCAGGGCCCTTTAGCTTGTGTCCCAAAGACTGGCCTCTGCTCCTCACCTCTCCCTGGGGCTCCATTTGCCAAAGGCTGGGGCCTGGCTCGGCACCCATCCACTCAGGCTGCTTGACCCCATTGGGGACATGACCCCACTGCGACCAAGATGAGCTTAGTCGCTCTCCCGACCACTTGAGTGGGTGAGCTTGCAACCCCATGTATCGAGGCGGGCGCCATCTTGACTGTGCTCACAGAGCCAGGTGGACCACATCCCTTTCTCTCTCTGCTCCTAAGGGACAACTAACTGTCTTACCTGGGAGCCTGCGTGGTCCAGGAGCCTGCCTCAAAGATGAGGTGTCCAGGCATCCCACCTCCACCTAAATGACCAGCCAGGGGTGAGGCAGAACTGCCAGGCAGGCCCTCCGTGGCCCCAGGGTCCCTAACTAACCTCGATGGGGCCCTCTGTATACCTATCCTCCTGGTTCCAGCACTGCCGGTGACTTGCTGTGTGACCATGGCTATGCCATGTGCCCTCTCGGATCATGCCTCTGTCTCCCCCTCTGAACCCAGGTAGTTGGGGGCTCAAAACTCCTAGAGGTCCATGCCAGCCAAGTGCCTGCAATTCCTTGGCTAGCGGGAGAGGCCCTGATGCCCTCTGGGCAAAAGCCTTGCCAAACAAGGGGTTTGGCATGCCCTCTTTGCCTGCTCTGTTCGAGGGTGACTGTCTTATTCCAACCAGGAGCCCCCCTCAGGGTGGCCCGCTCCAAACCCCAGTGACTCACTTACAAGGTACAGAGCAGGCGGCTGAGCCGTCTCTATAGTTCTTGGCGTCCGACGGCGCCCACGGGCCCACAAGCCCACGCTGGGCGGGGACTTCTGTCCACCACTAGCTCTCCTATAAACCCCAGGGAGGGGACGAGGTGGGACTGTCAGCAGTCCCCGGAGAGAAAGCTCAGCCTGTGTGCTCCATGCCGGTGACCTGGAGGGACCCCAGACACTGCTTGGGGGCGTTAATGAGAGCCCCAGCTGGTACCATCCTCAACCACAGGCTGACGCTGACACAGCGCTCAGGCCGGGAGAGAGTGGGTGAGAGAGTGAGTGAGTGTGAGCGTGCGTGCGTGTGTGTGTGTGTGTGTGTGTGTGTGTATGCACACACGCTCGTTCCAAGGCTAGCAAAGGCTCAATTTTTCCGACCCAGAAAACTCCTTTCAAAGACGGGAACATGGAAGATGAGGAGGTGAAGACAGCCTGATTCCTGTTTCCTCCATCTGTCCTGGAATGGTTCTGAACAGACTCTCCTCAGCTTCCAGCTAGGGAGGCCAGAGCTCAAAGCAGGCTGGGCCCCGGGGGAAGGGTCTGGCCAGAAACTGACCTTTCCCCTCCAGCTCTCCAGTCCAAAGCTCTACCCACTCGACCACCCTGCCTCTACACACACACAGCCCTCCCCCATCATTGTTCTGCTCTGCTGAAGGCTGCAGTGGACCGTGTGCCCTGGGAGTGCTCTGGCCCGGATTGGTCCTTGAGCTTTTTCCATGTCTAACACCACAGCATCCACAGGTAGCTTTCCTGGGAGGCAGCCAAGCAGAGGACGCAAGGCCCTGCCTTTGGGGAACTTAGCATCATCTTGGGGAGACCCGAGGGAGCTTAGGTGCAAAAGGAGTACAACACGTATCCTAACAAAAACTTGCACAGTACTGACTGTGCTCCAGGCACTGTTTTAGGAACTTTCCAGGCTGGCTAATTTAACCCTCGTGGTATCATCAGCTCTATTTTGCAGACAAAGAAACTGAGGTCTTTGGGGTGAAGGCACCCTGTCTCACAGCCCGAGTGTGACGCACCTGGAACTCAGACCCAAGCAGTCTGGCTTCCAAGTCCAGGCACCAAGCACAGATAGGCAAGAGTCAGTCCACTGGCTGTGGCAGACAAGGGCCAGTAGGAGCAGCCCCGTATTAGACAGACCTTCCCCTCAAGACACTTGCCTCCCTTTCTTCATGCACTCCTTC
>PVJH01019187.1:0-43312 GCA_004026705.1 Nesogale talazaci | reverse complement strand
GCCGCAGTGGTCGTGTGCAGGGCTGTGGCCCATAGGGTCGGCAAAAGAAGGGAAAAAAGAAATATATTTCTTAACCTGAAGTTATTTAGATGGATTATTTCTTTGTTGTTGTTGTTAGGTTCCGTCAAGTTAATTCTGACCTATAGCCACCCTAGGTATAACCGAAGAAAATCCTCCCTGGTCCATCGTCATAACTGTTCTTACGTTTGAACCCATGTTGTAGCCACTGTGTCAATCTTGTTGCGGTCCTTCCTCTTTTTCACTGCACCTCTTCTTCACCAAGCATGATGGATATCCTTCTCTAGGGACTGGTCTCTCCTGACACACTGTCCAAAGTACATGAGACCAATTCTTCCCAGCCTTGCTTCTAGGGAGCACGTTACCTGTACTTCTTCCAAGACAGATTTGTTTGCTGTCTTAGCCATCCAGTTTAGTTTCAATATTCCTTACCAGCACTACAATTCAAATGCATCCATTCTTCTTTGATTTTCTTTATTCAGTGTTCAACTTTCATGTGCGTATGAAGTCAGTGAAAGGGCCAAGGCTTGGCCTCGGGTCAGACACACCTTCATCCTCAGGGTATAACTCTTGCTTTTCAACACTCTACCGAGGTCTTGTGAAGCAAAATTCCCCAATGAAATGCTACATTTGATCTCTTCCCTGCCACCACCCCTTTCCCCCCTATCACTGCCCTGATCGGAGTAGGAAGCTTAGCCTTGCTCCTGGAGAGCTGTTGCTGGATTTGAGCCGTCGACCCGCAGTCCTGCACACAACCACTGCGCCACCAGGGCTCGACTTCTTTATTTCTTGAGTATTATCTAAGAAGGTCACATATAACTGTCACAGAAGCACCAGTATTCTAATTAAGATGCATACGTGCACATCTCACTATTGATAGATGATGAATTAATAAAAAAGTCAGGTCAGACTGAAAAAAAAACCCAGCATAAAATCTGTCCTTATCAGCAACTATTCAGTTTCACTGATGCTTTTCAAAAGCTGTATGTTTACCAATCAAAAAATACTTGCACTCTCACCATTTGTGGGTGAAAAGGCCCGGCTGCTATGCATCACATTATTTTGTTAGGGAACGCCAGAAAATGTCCTTTGATCGTGTGTGGGAGAGTAGAAGGACAGGACGAAAGAGGAAGATGCGTTGACATCATCCCTGCAGCAGAGAGCCGCATAGGAAGACTTGTGAGGATGGACAGGCCCAGGGAAGGTTGTGTTCTCTTGAGCAGAAGATCTCTACGGGTCGGACACCTAACAAAACATATTATGCTTTATGAGCCTTTAGCACCAGATTGTCGGTTATGGTGATCCAGTAAGATTGAGAAAATGTTCCCAAGTTCACTGTTTATTGCTCAGCAATTAGGATCCTTAAGGAAGCTCTTCATTGCCTGCTAACCTATGTAAATGATTTTCTAGCTCCTGTACTAAATTATAAATAAGACTAAAGCAAAACCAAATGCACTGACACTTGGTTGATTCAGACTTACAGCACTATAGAATACAGTAGCAAGAAACCCCGGGGCAAGGGGAGGAGTCCCATTGGGGGGGGCGGTCCCCAAGGGAACAGATCTCTTGGGAAGCAGACCACCTGTGGTAGTTACATAATCTCGAGTCAACTTGATCTGTAGGGTGAAGGGGTGGAGTCTAATCTACCAAACAGGTCTAGCCTCATGATGCTTCCTTATGAGTGTGGCCTTCTCATGAGGATTCTGGGAACTGCCTCTTCCTCCCTTGAGGCGGGATCACCCTCTCTCTCTGCTTCACATTCCTGTTAACAAGCCACATGGAGCCACGCTGATGGCCGCCAGAGTCCTGGTGGAGATGCATCCACCATTGAGCCACAAGACTTTACACCCACTGGTCTGTGATCTCCCTACGTTTTGCATCATTGCATGTGACTACGTGAGTCTAAAGAGTGATTTATGGACTAGTATCAGACTTAGGGGCGAATATTGCACTTAGGGCCTTGGTCTGGATTGGGTTGGGACATTCTTTTAATATTCTCTTAATATACAACCAGTCTTTGATATAAAGCTTTTTCTTATGCATATATGAGGGAGGACCTCCCCAAAAATGGAATTTTATTTTTCAAAGCTATGTACTTCATTCCCCCCCCACACACACACACACACATACAACCTTATCACCTTCAAAATCCACTTAAAACATTTGTCAAATTACACTTGATACATGTGTCAAATCTGCTATTCCATTCTTGGAAACATTTTTCAGACTCATCTGTGTGGATGGCTGACAGCACCTCCCTTGTTTTTCTTTACCTCCTCTACGTTGTCAAATTGTTTCTTTCATGTACCTCTTCATCCATGGAAACAAAAAGAAGGCACAGTGAGGTCAGGTGGGTCAAGTGTGTGAGGCAAGAGAGGCATGCTGAGTTTTGCCAAAAACTTGTACATTGAGGTTGCTGCGTGAGCAGGTGCATTGTTGTGGTTACAAAATCAGTCCCCCTTCTGCCACAAGTCAGCTCACATAACTGGTACGCAATCTTTTCAGAAGCTGTAAATTTGAAATCTTGATTAACAGTCTGGCCTGGTAGAAAAAACTGCAAACGCACTATGAGTTACCATTTTCATCTGTTTGGGAAGTTGGTGACCATCCCAAACGAGATTTGTCATTAATCGAGATTTCACCTCTTTTGAAGCAAGATAACCACTCGTACTCTTGTGTTTTTCTGATTGTGCTCTCCTTGTAAGCTGTGTTCTGTGGCATTTTTCCCAGCAGGAACCAAAATTTCACAGCCACACACTATTCTCTTAAATTGACTATCGCCCCCCCAAAATGAAGTTTGAGCAAAACTGCTTTTAAGGAAAATACTCTGCGATCAGAGAAAACCTTCCCGGGCTGAGCCCTGGTGGCGTAGTGATTGTGCGCGGGGCTGCGTACCACTGGGATGAAGGTTCAATTCCAGCAGTGGGGCTGGGCCTCCTACTCCCACCACTGGAGAGCAGTGATGCCCGCCCCCCCACCCCCCCAAAAAAAGAAAGAAAACAAAGAAAACCTTCCCAGATGATTCCACTGAGTCTACTCAGAGCGAGTTGCTCAATGCTCATCTCGCGAGAAAAACGCATACTAAGAAAGCTCCACTCCATCCCAGCTCAATTCCCAGTTGTTGTTGTTGTTATTGTTTTGGGGGAGACCCTCTTGTATGATTGTTGTGGATTTGTTTCTTTCTTCACCTGGCCATCACTGTGCCCCATCTTTCTTCCTCAGGCCAGCTGATGGGTTCAAACTGCTGGCATATCAGTTCACAGTCAAGACCTTGGCCATCACGCCACCAAGTTCTTAGAGACAGCAATCGTCTTGCCAGTGTTAGATGTGTAAAGCTTCCTCTGCTCATATGTTTAGAATAAACAGATTAGTAAGTCCAGCAAAAATGTATTTAAACGGGCTGAGCCCGGGTGGCGTAGTGGCTGTGTGTGGGACTGCGGCCCACTGGGTTGGAGGTTCAAATCCAGCGGCAAG
Organism: Nesogale talazaci; assembly: GCA_004026705.1. Taxonomy (NCBI): domain Eukaryota; kingdom Metazoa; phylum Chordata; class Mammalia; order Afrosoricida; family Tenrecidae; genus Nesogale; species Nesogale talazaci. The sequence goes on along the minus strand of PVJH01019187.1, from coordinate 39,820 downwards.
GCTGGACCTCCTACTCCCACCACCAGAGGGCAGTGATGCCCAAAAAAACAAAAACAAAAAAGTGTATTTAAACATGTGATCAGTGTAAGGGACCAAAGAGGTGAATGTGTCTTTTGAAGTTCCTGGGCAGATACAGGTTATAACACACGAATTAAGAGAATTGGGATGCAGTGTTGTGTATAAGCCTCGCCTGAAGTGTAAACAGTGACTCCTGAAGATGCTCAGAGCACTAAGGTGCCCTCTATTCGGATGGCCAAGGAAAACTCACCAGAGGAGCCGCTTAAATGAGTCTCCAAAGATGAGTAGACACTCAACAGTTAAGTGCCCACTTGGTGTGTACTAGAGAGTGTGTGAATGTGGTCTTGTAGGGGCTGTACTTTCCATGTAATCCTCACATCTTAAGGCTAGAAAAGATCTGAGGGTCACATTACTCATCTGCCCTTGTGTTTTTGTTTTTTTTATTTTTTTGGGGGGGGGGAGCATCACTGCTCTCCAGTGGTGGGAGTAGGAGGCCCCGCCTTTGCTCCTGTGGAGCTGGAATTGAACCTCCGTCCCAGTGGGCCGCAGTCCCTGCGCACAACCACTACGCCACCGGGGCTCAGCCCCTGTTTTTTTATTTTTACAGATAGCATCAGATCACTACTGTCATCTAAGATTCTATTCCAGGTCTTCAAATTCTGAATATACCCAATCCATTTAGGAATTTATATTCTGTCAGCTCAGTCTAATGTGAGCAGCCAATCAAGAATATGTAGACAAAAGTAGAGTTAATAACTAGAGCACAGTATTTTCATCATACAAATTTGTCAATGATATATCTATATTTGAGGACCGGGAGAGTTAAAACGCATAATGACTTAAATGGGTAGAAAATACGCAGTGCATTTCTGTCCTCAGATAATGTCAGGTAAGGTAGAGGTAGAAGTAGCTCTTTGATAAAATAGCTCTCCTTGATTTTTGAAACGGTGCTTATTTCCTCCAGAATTTATTTTGAAAAAGATATTGGGAGAATTATATGAATGAGTAGATTTGAAAAGCGAGGTCAAATAATTAAAATAATTAAAAGCTCTTGTACTTGGTACATTTTAAATATTTGATCATGTTAAAAGGATATAAAATATTTGCCAAATGGGCTATTGTCCTAGGATGAAGACCCATGGGTACTACTATGCTTAGAAAAATGAATAGTCTGTATCATACAGATGCACACATAGGCAGCAAAAAGTCCAACAAAGAAACGAATGAGAAAGAATACGGAGAGTGTGGATTTATAAGTAGCTGCGAGACAAGTTAGTTTATGCATAGAGAAGTGGAGAAAGTAAAATATAGAACTTAAAGTTCTATTTTACTTATGAAACAAAGTTTTAAAAATGTGTCCAGGTATAGCTCAGAAAGCAAGTGGGATCTTTAGCAGGACAATGGAATGAGATACACAAAGGGTTTCGGGGAAAAAAGTGGAGGTGAATCCCCTTTGATTATAGGCCAGAGATGTGACTAGCATACGGAGTCCACATAAGGGCAGATGTGGATGGGTTAAAATTTAATCCCTTACCATACGTTCTCCCTTTTAACCTATATTAAAGTTCTAGTTTTTAATATTTTGTGCTTTTTTTCTATTGAGGTTCTTCTCTATTTTGTAATTGTTAGCTTCTTGTTCCTTGTTTGTTTGTTTTGTCTTAGAGTGTATGAAATTCAGGGTGGGTGACTGTGGAGACTGTAAAGGGATTAATGGTTTCTTGGGGGCACGGCAGGGGAAGTGGAGGGGAGCTGATGACAAGGAGTACAAGAAAGAAGAAAGGTTCAAAAATTGATCGTGGTACTGGCTTCACAACTCTTTTTGATATGATTGAACTATGGAATTGTATGCTATGTGGATTATGTGCCCATAAAACTTTTCTTATTTTTTAAGGGCTTGGACTAGACGCAGAGAAGGGACTATATGCTTCAGTCTAGAGTATAAAGGTTCCAATATAAGTAACCACCGCCCACATGGCTTTGGCATTTTGCCAGCCTGCTTCTGTTCTCACAATCGTTTTGCTTTCTTTTTTGTAAGACCCGAAATAGTGGAACAGTTTTCCCAGAGTTGTAGTACCATTTAACGATAGAAATGAAACTTAAAGCAAATGAAAACAAATATTAAAGTATAAAAAATAAAAGCTAGGAAAGCATAATTGTTATAACAACCGTATAGCTAAAGTTGGACTCATACTCTATCAGTACAGTCAGGCTGATAGCCTAATTATTATTAAGATTATAGAAAGAGGCTTATATTTAATAAGCTGACTTTCAGCGTTTCATACATTTCAGTTTCAGTGAAATAAGTAGTGTTTAGACTCTGCTTTTCATTGAAGACTGCTAATTGGATTAGAAGAATGGCTCTCTTCCGGTGTCTGCTTTATACTTTATGCCAAGGTTCAGATAACCTTGACATTTCAGTGGCTTAGAAATTGTTCCTAGTTGATGTTACATGTTCATCACTGACTGGTGGGAAAAAGGGCCTCTGCTCTACCAGACACACAAGTTACTCATAATAATGAAGGCTTGACCATCTTTGGCTACGCCCATCCAGAACATTCAGCCTGCTTGGTCACTCTGGCAAGAGAGCTAGAAATTTGCAGATGCTTGCCTCTGTTTGCTTTAGAAAAGACGTGATTTTTTTCGTCCTCAGCCCATTGGTCAGAACAAGTTCCATCCACTGTTAGGTGGGTTTTGCTCTTAAAAGAGTAGTATGTGGGCTGAGCCCCGGTGGCGTAGTGGTTGTGCGCAGGGACTGCGGCCCACTGGGACGGAGGTTCAATTCCAGCAGTGGGGCTGGGCCTCCTACTCCCACCGCCGGAGAGCAGTGATGCCCCCCCCCCCAAAAAAAAAAAAAAGAGTAGTATGTACTGCCTGACGAGGTAGCCGAGTGGTTAAAAGAGTAGAATGTAGGCCCTGGATATACATGCATTTTAAAAAATTAAAACAATTTCCTCCTGGAAATTACATAATCTGTGACTTCTTGTGCAGATATCCGTGTTATGTGAGTATTTTAAGAATACCCATAAAATAGACATTCTTGAAGTGAGGTCTGTTTCTTCTTTCTAAACTCTGTTCTCTGCTTGATGTCTTTGAGCTCTTCAAGAAAAGTTTTTTTCAGTAATTAAGTCAATTTTTTAAAAGTAATTGAGAGATTCTTTGCAAGTAGAAACCTTTACCTTTGATTACATCCATAAGGAGCTTAAGCTTCTAAACTTCGTCGGGATATCATTGCTGATGTCAAATGGACTGGGTTTGAGAACAGAAAAATATTAGAAATATATTTACTTCTGCATTACTATTGATTATGAAAGGCATTTGGCCGTGTGGACCATAATAAAGGATGCATAGCACTGAGAAGAAAGGCAACTCCAGAAACGTCATTGTGCCCTTGGGGAATCTATACCTGAACAAAGGAGCAGTCATGCAAGGAGAGCAAGGGTTTAAAATCAGGAAAGGTGTGCCTCAGGGTTGTATCTTTTCTCCCTACTTCTTCCACCTGGATGCTGCGCACAGAACCGGAGATGATGGGCTACATGAGGAGCGTGACACAGGATTGGATGGAGGCTTATGAAATAAGCTGCGGCATGTAGATGTACCACCTTGCTCGCTGAGAGCACTTGCTGATGAAGAGCAAAGACCGGAGCCTTCTGTTGAGATTGCAACTCAGTGTAAAGGAGGTGTGCATTTTCATGGTCTTATGTGCCTATGAAAGGTGGGCACCGCATAAGGAAGGCTGCAAAATAATTGATGCATTTGAAGTATAATGCCGGCAAAGAGTATTTGAAAGTAACGTGGACTGCCAGAAGAACAACAAGTCTGTCTTAGAAGTCAGCAAGAATGCGCCTAAGAAATGAGGTTGGAAAGATTTTGTCTTAACGTGCTTTGGCATGTTGTCAGGAGAGACCAGTCCCTGCAAAGGGATGTCATGCTTAGTAAGATAGAAGGTCAGCCAAAAAGAAGAAAACCTCAGCTGGAACTGACGTGGTGGCTGCAACAACAGACTCAACCACCAGCAATTGTGAGGCTGATGGAGGACTCGGGCCTGGTTTTCCGGTGTACATGGAGTCGCTGTGAGTTGGAACTGACTTGACTGACAGCAACCCCAAATAGTCTTGTGCTCTTCACTTTCTGCTACATCAAAACAGCAGATGGGACTTCCTCGTGTGACTTAAATTGTCTTCCTTTTCACTGTGTGAGGTGCAGGGGGAAAAAGAGTCCGAAGATATCAGACCAGGCCTGTAGGGCAAACTGGGGTAAGGTTTCTAACGACAGTCTCATAGAGCAGGGTGCATTATCATGTTTTCTTCTGCACAACTTTCCCGAACTTTTTCCTCCCGTTGCATTTTTCACTTTTCTTACAGTTTCTTCATAATAAGCCCATGTGATCATCCTATCCCCTTCAAGAAAACCTATCAAGATTTCTCCATTGGATTCCCCCCAAACAGTCATCATAACCTTTTGAGTTAAACCTTTGTGTGTAGAATGTGACTGGCCTAGCGTTTCCTTTTTGAAGCTACTACTTTCCATTAGACCTTGTTCTCTGGTTGTATTGGTAAATCCAAGACCGTCCCCTGCTTCATTCATCCCATAGAATTGTCTTCATTGGCTTTATTCATAATTACAAGGTTGATGGTAAAATTAGTTCTCTGAACTAGCAGATCTTTGTGCAACCCTTTTGGCATCCATTGAGCCAAAAGCTCGCTGAAGATGGGAAATGCTGAACCATGTATGAGCCCAACTCCAGTAGCCGTCACATCAGTGGTAATTCAGTGGTCTTCTTTGGCCATATTCTGGACATCACTCAGTTTCTTCACTCATTGAAGTTGATAGTCGCCTCTCTACTCATCTTTGAGGTTTTCCTGGCCTCTCTTAAAACTGTTGTTTTATGTGGATTAGCATTCTATAAACTTGTTGCAAAGGTTCACACTGATTTGTGAGATAACCACTAGAGTTTTGTTAAGTTTTAATATTAACCCGTGACCTAAAAATCTTTACCCCCATATTACCAAAAAAAAAAAAAAAATCCTCTCTACATCTATTTCTGTGTCTATATCTGTATATAATCTTTCTTTTTGAAAGCACCCTAAGGATACTAAGACAAGTGTAGTACTGAGAGAATTGGCTGCACACATCCACTGATCACAGACACATATTTTGTTTGCAGTAGACCCGTGCTTGTTATCCACTGGAACCCTCTTAGCAGTGTTATCATATAGGGTAGATTTGCTTTGTTGAGCAAGGTTTAAAAGACTTTGAACGGAGGTGATAACTGGAATAGGGTCTTCAAAGACTCATGAGGCCCACTTGTTCCAGCCAAAAGGCAAAGCATGTGCAAAGGGCAACTTCAAGTGGTTTGCTATGGAACCTTGACCCCCAAACTTATTTGATCCACCATCCCCTTTCCAGAAAAAAAAAAAAAAGAAGAAACTACTCAGCACTCCCCCACCCCCCCCAACAATGAAAAATTTTGTACTATTAGCCTATAATCGAGAATAAAGTGTAGGTATATGTTTTGCTGTCCTCTTAGTTTGGTCCAGTCTCTCTCTCCCCAGGGGGCAGTATTGTTCACTTTGAGAAAACTATAGAATACATGAAATTCGAGCCATGACACGGTAGGGAACAGTCAGCCTTATTACCAGGATTTTCATATGTAGCCTTAGAGCATTGACATGTTGATTTCCACGTCTGAGATTCCCTGAGACCTAGTCTTTCTTTCGATTACCTCTGTAAAGTCCTCCTTTTTCACCGTTTCCACTCATTTAGTGTTCAGTCGTTGTATCTTGAGGCCTGATTGTTCGTGCCCTCAACCTTTAACCATCTAAAATGAGAATTGTTTGATAAGGTGTCAGGGTGGTGGAAGGAAGCATGGCCATGTATGCTTCATTATCAGATTGTGAATCTTCAGAGTAACCTTCCAAAGAAATTTAATTCAATTTAACAAATGGGAATTGTGCCTAGTTCATGCCAGGCTAGATGCTGGGGATTTTGTGAAAGCTTAGTTTAAAATCCATGCCCTTGAGAAGATCAGAACTTAATAGCTGCCCCAATTTGTACAGATAGGAACATTCTCTTTTTGACCTGAAGTTATTTCCTATAACAATGTATTTCTTTGTGAAGTGCCTTAGAATTACATCTTGGTTGAACTTTAGTCGTTAGGATTTTAAAATATGATACTTTCCGGTTCTATTTTTTTTTAGTATATATTTTGCTGAAGGTGGTACTATTTGCCTGTGATTTTGAGACTCTACTACAGTATGTGACTAATATGATAGTACTATTAGTAGTTTGTTGGTCACAATAATTTAATTTACTATATTAAATTTAATTCAGCAACATATTTTCCTGTTTTGTATCCTTGTAAGAGCATTTATGATATTGAAAACAAAAGTGCAAGAAAAGGGTTTAATTTATACTCAAGAAGTTTGAGGCCTTAATCAGTTCCCTGATTGATTGAAAAATCATAAAGAGGTGTTTGAATTTATTCTGTTCATCAAAAATTAGAAAGTATAAATACAAAAAAACCCACTTTGTAAAATGAGCATGTTGTTTTAAAGCAAATTATATGGAAAATACTGTCAAAGCAAACTACTGATTAATTTATTTATAACTTCTTCTTTAAGGATGCTGGGCAGTTTTATGCTAAATATAAAGAAACAAAATTGAAGGAAAAAGAAGATGCATTGACAAGAGCTGAGCTTGAAACACTTCAAAGTGAGTTTCAGACTTTGTCTTACTGTGCTAACACAATCACATAAAGCTAATTGTATAAATTTGAAGCATCCCTTAAAGTTAGCAGCAATTAACTTTTCTATATCTTCTTTGCTACTCTTTGGACAGCATCATTTGTACTCAATTTTTTGTATGTGGAAAAACATTACTATTTACTGAACCTTCCATAGTGTGCTATCAGAAAGATGAATAAAATTAGCACGACCCATATAGATCCTCAAGTCTAATGGTCTTCCAAAATCTACTTGAGTTCTAATCTGCTGCAGGCTTATAACTTATAACTGATAAGCCTAACCATTGATTACCCAACGTGCTATTATATTATAGTAGTAATAAATGAAAACTGAAGGTATCCATGATTATTGTTTCAAATGGCATTTTTCATTTACAGTATTACATAGACTATTAAAGCAAATAAATTGGGCTGAGCCCCGGTGGCGTAGTGGTTGTGTGCAGAACTGCGGCCTACTGGGACAGAGGTTCAATTCCAGCAGTGGGGCTGGGCCTCCTACTCCCACCACCGGAGAGCAGTGATGCCCCCCCCCAAAAAAAAAAAAAATAATAAAGCAAATAAAGACAGTAAGTATATATTGGCTAAATCAATGGTATTATCAGTAGAATTACCTTATATCCCATGGGCTGATTGATAATGTTGTTTATCATAAAATCAGGAACATGAATGGATTTTGGGCTGACACGCCATTGTAGCCATAATTTAAAAACAATTAGTTCTTCTGACCTGGCCCTGCTTGACATTCACCCTCATGAAGAGATCGCTGTAGACAGGGGTGCTATAAAAAAGCATAGTGAAGAAGTCAGATGGTGCCCGACTATCAGAAAGACGGCGTTTGAGGTCTTAGAGGCTTAGCTTCAAACATGCAACCATCTGAGTAAGGTGCCAGCTAAGTCCACATGCAGGAAGCGCGCCAGCCTCTGTGCTCCCAAGATTGTAAATAATAAGATCAAAGACAAAGATGGGGAGGTCTCATCATTTAAACTGTCACCTCCTGGCTTGCAGAAGGCTATCGATGACAGTGGTAGACCAAAATCCACTTGTAGGTTCTCCACATGGATTAAATCCTGACTGAAAGCCCTCTGACGCTATTCATTTTTTAATAGAATTTGAATATTTGAATAGTCTTGCTCTCCAACAGAGAACATTGTGAAGTCAATTCTGGCAATAAGAGTTAGGTTAAAATGTAACACCTTGTCTGTGAGCTCCCTGTGACCGATTGTAAAGTTGTCTCAGGTTTTGATATTTTCTTTGATATTTTTCTGTTTTGTTTTGTCATTGTTCCTGCTTTTGTGTGTTTTGTATGACTTCATACACACGATGCTCAGGATAGGTAAATCTACAGAGACAACACTTAGATGAATAATTATCTCGAGGTATGACGGCGGCGGGGATGAATGGGAAGCAAGCAACAATGGGCAAGGGAAAGAAGCCAACGTTCTGAAATTGATTGCAGCAATCATTGCACAACTTTTATTAATAGAATGGAACTATTAACTTGTATGATATGTGAATTATATGCCAATAAAACTGGTAGGAAGGAAAAAAGACAGTGCATAGTTGGTGTTGATTACCAAAAAAGTTGAGTATCCTATGAAAGTGGACATTCCCCCAGGCTTAGTCCAGTGTCTAATGTTGACATAACTACAACTTCCCACCCATAGAAAGTTTTCTTTTTCACTTGCTCTCTTTTTATTCAGAACACTATTTCAACTTCATTGAAATTGATTTTTTTTATTACCGTCAGATTTCCCAAATAGAATGCAAATGCCATGAAGGTAAAAACCTCATGTTTTGAGCACTGCTATGTCTATCCGAGTACTATAAATAGTGCTTTGTACACCTATATATACTATTTATATGTAAATAGTACTTTTGACATACACCCCAAACCAAAGCACACTCTGTCATCGTGTCTTTTCTGACATATGCTTACCCTCCCTAGGGTTTCTGCGGCCTTTAGAGGAGGAAAGAGCCTCATCTTTCTCCCTTGGAAGTGGGTGGTAGGTCTGAACTGCTCAGCTGGCAGTTGGCCACCAGGGCTTCTGAATAGGGTCTTCCATATAGGAGGTATACCATAACTAGTTGCTGGCTAATTTAGTGGAGATGAAATCTCTAGTCTTTAAATTTTTCCAGTATGATTATTTCTGGTTTTGTCTTCATTCCTCTTCACGTAGCTGGACTCATAGAGAAGTATGCAATATGTCAGTCTGAGCACTAGAGACAATACACTGATGTCCATCATGTCACACACTAAATGGCAAGCTTTTGAGGCTATGCAGTAGAAGCTCTTCCTGTAACCCAGAGAAGTGGTTTAGCCAAAACAAATTGGAGTGGAGCAAATTCAGTATTAATGCAATTATGATCCTTCACACATTGACTATATGGGAAAAAATTGCTCTAGCTTATTTCCCCTCAGGTTATGTTTCAGAAGGATAGATTATGTTTCCTCTAAACTCAAAAAGAGTACATTGACACTACCTAAATAGGTGACTATAAGACTTTTAGTTTCTTTAGCTGTCAAAGGAACATGATGAACTAGATGATATCTGGTATTTGTTTTCTCATGCTATGTAATAAATTGTCACAAGTATAGTGGATTAAACACAATGTTTTCTTGAAATGTAAGCCAGAAGCTTAACACAGGTCTCACTGAGCTAAATTTCAAATTTCTCAAGAAGAGTTGTGTTCCTTTATGGAAATTCGAGGAGAGAACCCATTTTATTACCTTGTCTAGCATCTAGAGCACTGATTTTGAACCTTCTTATTAATGCCGTGACCCTTTAATACACTTCTTTGTGTTGTGGTGACCCCCCCCAACCATAAAATTACTTTCATTGCAACTTTGTCACTGTCATTTTGCTACTGTTATGAACTGTCATGTAAAGATCTGATATGCAGCATTTATTTTCATTGTTACACAAATTGGGCATAATTAAAGCATAGTGATTCATCACAAAAACAATATGTCATTAATATTGTGAAATATTTACTTCTAATGACAAATCAATGACATTTTGTCTTGAAGCATGGTGTAGCACGGGTAACGATCTTCACACCGGGTACTCCTATGTGGGCATATGTACATGTGGGTGTACCCACTTGGAGACGGATAGAGGAGCAGTATCTCAGTTCCTAAGACCATTGGAAATAAGTGTTTTCCAATGGTGTTAGGTGACCCCTATGAAAAAGGGTTATTCGACCCACAGATGGAGAGAATTGCTATTCTAGAAGTTACCCACACTGTTGGGATGTTAGCCCCTTCCTCCTAGTCAAAGCAAGTGCCATCGCTTCTCTCACTCTTTTCATGTAGTCTCATCTCCCTCTCACCAAACTTAGGAAGAGATCTCTGCCTTCAGAATCCATGTGGGGGGCTGAGCCTCGGTGGTGTAGTGGTTGTGCGTGGGACTGCGGCCCACTGGGACGGAGGTTCAATTCCAGCAGTGGGGCTGGACCTCCTACTCCCACCGCCACCGGAGAGCAGTGATGCCAAAAAAAAAAAAAAAAAGAATCCATGTGGGGCTGAGCCCCGGTGGCGTAGTGGTTGTGCGTGGGACTGCAGCCCACTGGGATGGAGGTTCAATTCCAGCTCCACAGGGGCAAAGGCAGGGCCTCCTACTCCCACCACCAGAGTGCAGTGATGCCCTAAAAGCCTAAAAACCAGGAAAAAAAAAAAAAGAATCCATGTGGTCACTTTGGGCCTTCTTGAGCTATTCCGAATTCTTGCTGCATCTCAAATTCCTCAGTCTTCATCACATCTGTAGCGTCCCTTTGACCATGTACATTTCTGGGACTAGGACTGATAGATCGTCTTTTGGGACCACCTCTCTGTCTAGCACAGTTGCTAAGCAGTTTCTAAGGGAAATTTGGGAGCACAGCTGTTTCTTTATCATCTGTAGCTTGTAGCATCGAACACAGTATTTTATCACATTAAAAAAAAAGAATTCAGTGAGTAGATGAATGGATGGGTACATGAATGAATATAATGCTATGAATAAAAATTAATGAGTATCAATTGAACACCTCTCCTAAATAAAATACTATTCTAAGGAACACATAAATTGATTAAAGAACATTAAATGACAAATATAAAATACAATGAAGTCCAACTCTTTAGTTGTTTCAAAGACTTTTGCTAAGTGGGAAAATTTAGGATGCCTAGACAGATATGGGTTAGAGAATTATTACTTTTTTATTGTACTTAAGATTAGAAAAGAAACTGCTATTGCAATGTTTAAATGACTTTAATTATCTTAAATGAATTAATGGCAGGATGGAACTCAAATATAATTTTTATTTTTAATTAACAATGTTATTACATAAAACTTTCTGGACATTTGAAAAATAACCGAAAGGAGGGGAAAAAAACATAAGAGGGGAAAATAAAATAACCCCCAAATTTACATCTTTAGCAGTGGTTCTCAACCTTCCTAATGTCATGGCCCTTTCATGTTACTGTGACCCTCCCCCCCCAAACCAAGAAATTATTTCTGTTGCTACTTCATAACTTATTTTGCTACTATTTTGAATTGGGTGACCCCTGTGAGAGGGTGTTCAACCCCCAAAGGGGTCGCAACCCATGGGTGGAGAACTGCTGATCTACAGGCAAAATTAAATATTTGATATATTCGGTTACTTTTATAGCCACAGCCTATCATTTTTTTTTTTTTTTTGGCATCACTGCTCTCAGTGGTGGGAGTAGGAGGCCCAGCCCCACTGCTGGGATTGAACCTCCGTCCTAGTGGGCCGCAGTCCCGCGCACAACCACTACGCCACCGGGGCTCAGCCCTATTTTAATGCATTTTTAATAAAGCTACTTACTTGGTATAATTAGGCATATAAAAAATTTCTGATAGTAATGGATGAAGCATGTGCCAGTTCTCTTTACGAATAGGAGCTAAACATAAAGTATTAATCATAATACAAAAACTCTTTTTGATATTTGTGACCACTTTGCCAAAATTATTAAAAGATTTTGTTCTGCCTAAGAATTTGACAGCAGTGTGCATACAGATTACATTATTCTTGCTGCTTTCTCTAGGAAAACGTTAGAAAAAAAATTTTTTTAAGTTTAAATTTTAAAATCTATACCTGAAAATTCTTTCTAAATGCTCATAATTTTTAAGTTTGAAAATCTAACCCTTGCTTATGAGTTATTGAAATTCAGAATGGAATCATAAGTACCAAAAAGCATTCAGAAAACAACACTCATCGCAGACTGAGTGGTAAGACTTCTTAGACTTCTGTTTTTGGGATCAGTGGTATATTTAGCAAAAGTGTTGCTGTCAACATTAGAAGTGTTAAAGAACAGTCACATTCACTGTTAATAATGTTAGAAACTGTCATGTATTTTAAAATGTAGTCTCTAATGATTACGTGCAAAGAATCTTTTAATTAATTTTGTTAACTTCATTACCGTGTTCTGCATTGTATACTTTAGAATTAATATATAAAGGCCCAGAACCCCCCGGTGTGCGTTTCATTTGTCCCCATCGTTCTTAATTTTAAAGACCATCATTGGAATACTGAGTTCATAATAACATTTCCATCTACTTAATTGAGTAAATGCATATCATGCAGATTAGCAGTAGCTATTTTATGCTGCCTGTTTTTCATGACCTAATTGCTAATGTGCCCTCGTGTCTGTCTGCTTTCCCCCTGGGATTGTGCAGTATCCTCGGAGGGCCATTCTAGAACTATGTGGAGTAGGGTCTATGGCCTTGTTAGGTGTTTCTGAAGGGAAGAAAGATTGCGAAAAAGGTAATTTCTCAAAATTAAATATCCTCCTGGGAAGTCTACACAATAAACTTTGTTGATATCAACTTGGAAATTTTCTGCCACCTGTTTGTTATTAACCTTTTAACAATTGCGTTAGTTATCTAAATAAGTTGGATAAAGATCTAAAACTGAGTGCTGATCTCTTATCAAAAATGGAAGAAAATGTATTTGATTATTAATGAATTGAATGTAAAGGTCACAACTTAGAGAGTCAAAAATTGGGAGGAGGGGCCTACAGAAGTAAATTAATATTTTCCCTACCTATTTCTCTATCCTTATAGCATGCGCTGCTTACAGCTGCGATTTTTACTAATCCAAAACCTTCAAATCCTATTTGCCAACAATTGTTTCTTTTCTGAAATGATCATCGAGCGGAGACTTCCATCTTTTTCATGGCGAGATTTCATTATCTTTTAATCCCATTAACTTTTTTTTTTTGGCATCACTGCCCTCAGGTGGTGGGAGTAGGAGGCCCAGCCTTTGCTCCGTGAGCTGGAATTGAACCTCCCTCCCAGTGGGCTGCAGTCCCGCGCACGACCACCACGCCACCGGGGCTCAGCCCATTAACTTTTTAAAGCCCCCTCATATTTAGTTTGGGGCTTTCTCGGTGATTTGTGCACCAAGTTGTGTGTGCAGGGGTGGACCTGAGTAAGGAGGTGTGCAGAACGGTGCTGTTGGACAGGAGGCATTTCCCGTTCTTCAGGTGGAGGGAGACTGGTTCTCTAGAACAGTAAGGTTCTTGAAGAAAGGTGATGCCAGTGCTGGTTTGGGAGCTGTTTCAGGACAGGAGTCGGAGAAGCAAGGGAGAAAGAATTAGTGGGGGCCTAGTGCCAGTGTAGTTGTTAACCTTTTGCTTCCGGTAATACAGGCGCTGCGTGTTCATGGGTGTTCTCTATCCTTTAGAGAAAGACGTACTGCATGTAATGTAGTTACTAGCTCTAATGTGCTTGAAAACAGGGGAACGTAGAAACTCCGTGCCTTACGTGCTGAGCTTTATATCGGAGCCTCATGGTAGCCCGGTGGTTCCTCTCACTGTGAGCCAGTCAGTGGCGACTCCAAAGACCCTTAGGGGCGCAGGGTGGAGCTGCTCCCCCGGAGTCTCCCGTCTGTAACCCTCCCGTGGCACTCCTCATCCCTCCCGCAGAGGGCCTGGCGGTTTCAGGTCGCTGAAACCATGCATAGCCGCTGCGGCACCAGGGCGTTTACATGGGAGGCCTCGTCCCCCCAAACTGGTATGTTCCAATAGCAGTGGAAGTGTAGATTTTTAAAAGCTACATAGCTCAAATATAAATTTGCAGTTCCCATAATACTGCGTATGCTCGAGTTTCAGTTTTCCTGCCGAAATGGTTCAAAAACACCTTTTAATTTATAAAGTATTGAGGGTTGTTGGGGGGAGGGAGAAGCAAGCATGGAGGGGAAAGGATGAGAAACTGATATGAAGGGGAAAGGCAGATGTTTGAACAATGATGACGGCAGCAGGCACGTCAAGGTGGTTGCACAGTCTAGGGATGGATGTATTGTGATAAGCAATGTACAACGAACCCCCAGTAAAATGATTTTTTAAAAAAACCATTTTTACCGTTTTTAGCCAATTGAATATATAAGCAATTTGGTTATAGGTTAGTTAGTCAAATTGAACTGAAGTTTTACCTATTCACAGTGCTGCTTCACACTCTGGACTAGAGCAGAGCATGTACAGAGGTATTGATACGAGACCAGAGCTCACAACACACGGACTCCAGGAACAGGAATGGGAAAAGCGGTACCAGACGTGTAGGGGGAAGAAGGGAGAAGAAGCAGGAAAGGAGAACCAATTGAGGGCTGAGCCCCGGTGGTGCAGTGGTTGTGCGCGGGACTGCGGCCCACTGGGATGGAGGTTTGATTCCAGCTCCATAGAGCAAAGTCTGGGCCTCCTACTCCCACCACCTGAGGGCAGTGATGCCCCCCCCCCAAAAAAAAAGAGAACCAATTGCAATGATGGGCACATAATCACACACACACCCTCCCAGGGGAAGAACACCCAAAACCATGAAGGAAGAGAGACCGCAGTCAGTGCGAGATAAAAATAATAATAATAATAATTGTAACCTATCAAGGGATCACAAGGGTGGGCGTGGGAGTGGGAAAAAAAGAGGAGCTGATAACCAAGCGCTCAGTAGAAAGTAGATGTCTAGAAAAGAACCATGGCTGCATAGGGACAATTGATGTATGGATTGTCATCAGAGTTGCAAGAGCCCCCAATAAAGATGATCTTTAAATAATAATAATAAAGTTTTACCTAGTCATTTGGATATGCGTACCTAATTAAATGTATATGTTAAGTAAAATACAGGTTATAAGTTCCCATAAAGGGGCTGAGCCCCGGTGGCGTAGTGGTTGTGCGAGGGACTGTGGCCCACTGGGATGGAGGTTCGCTTCCAGCAGCGGCTCCACAGGGGCAAAGACTGGGCCTCCTACTCCTACCACCAGAGGGCAGTGATGCCCCCCCCACAAAAAAGTTCCCATACAGATCTATGCTTTTGTTTGCTTTTTAGCTTGAACTTGTTGGTAGCTGTAAACTTTGCATATAGTTATGACTCCAGTGCCAGGAGCATGATAAATACTCGGTGACTATTTTTTTTTTTTGGGGGGGGGCGCATCACTGCCCTCTGGTGGTGGGAGGAGGAGGCCCAGCCCCACTGCTGGACTTGAACCTCCGTCCCAGTGGGCCGCAGTCCCGCGCACAACCACTACGCCACCGGGGCGGAGCCCTCGGTGACTATTTTTAAAAGGAGTTTTGAAATACTGTGTTGCCCCTTGCTTCTCTCGTCTTTCCTTAAGCAGCGCTATTCAAACTCTTAGACTTACTCTACTCAGATGCCTTTGTCACCACTGACACTACTTTCTGCGGCTCCAACACAGCCATCTGAGCTATATCGCAGACAGGTGGCCCCGATTTAGGACATAGCTCAATCCCAACAGTTCCAGGTGAGCCGGCCCTGACATAAGTTGACTGCTTCATTTTCACTATTGCCTTTTATTATCAAGGCATTTTAAGTCTGATCTTTATGTGTGGTACTTGGAAACATTACATATAAACTTACAGATAATTTAATACATATATAGAGATCTTAAAAAGATATATAAATAAAAACAATAATCTCAAGCAATGGATAAGGTTGGCATTTTTTTCAGTTGCAACGATAACTGCATTGTGGAAGGTTCTGGATCATCTGGACTCTCCCTGGGAGTAGGGGAGGACAATTCTAGCCAGCACTTTAGTGACTGTTATCTGTATGGCCTTTTCCTTTTTACCTTCCTGTATCTGAGCCCTCCTTTAGCAAAGTGATCAACATTTTAGACCATGCTTTTAAGCAACAGAAAGCCCTGGTTTAGTTTAGAGAACCAAACTCATGAGCATACAGCCATATCTTGAACAATAAATATTAAAATTAAACATCTGTGAGTGAGAATCTGAGAATAATGTTAGCAGATCACATGCTGTAATATTGCACATATGCAGCAAGGTGCAATGCATATCACTAATAAATGTACACACACAAAAAGAAAGGTTGTAAATGTAGTTCATCCTAACTCAGATTATAAATTGGGACTACCTAAGTAATGAGATGTGCTACTTTTGAAACCATGTTAATTGCTTTTACTGGACATTTTATCTCAAGTCACAAGTATCTATTTACCTAATATTAGAATTTTTCCCCTTTTGGTATCATTGCTACAATAAAATCATTGTATTGATTTTTAGATTTAACTTTTACCGTGAAATAATTGTAGATTCATGATATATATGAATGGACTTTGGCTTGCACTTAATCATAGTCTCAATCTAAAAGCAATTAGTTCTTTTTTGTTGTTGTTGGTTTATTTTTTGTTTTTTGGGCATCGCTGCCCTCTGGTTCTCGTGGGAGCTACCCAGCGCTGCTCTTGAGAGCCGCTGCTGAATTTGAACCGTCAAGTCCGTGAGCCCGCAGTCCCGCACTCAACCACTTGCGCCACCAGGGCTCAGCCCCCAACAATTAGTTCTTATTCTCACTCTCATGAAGAGATCACTGAAGATATAGTTGCTAAAGCAAAGTATAAAAACCAGTTGGTGCCTGGTTATCAGAAAGAATAGATTCTGGGGTCTTTGACGACCTATCTTCAAACAAACAGCCATCTAAATGAGGCATCAACTAAACTTACCTGGAAAAAGCATACCAGCCTGTGTGATTCAAGGATTGCAAGTAGTAAAATCCATATCCAAAGGAGGAAACCGTATCATAGCTTAAATTGTGAAACCCCAAAATCCATTTGCAGTCTTCAAATTGAGACTAACAGAAAGAATAATGTATTCATAGGAAGGTGTAAAGGTTCTGTGTACCCATCTCTCAGTTTCCCCACTGGTTCCATCTTACATAATCACAACATAAGTATCAAAACCAGGAACTAGGCATTGGTATAAAATGTTTCTGTAGTTTTATGCTGTTACCATTTGTATATATTCATGTAGCAACCTCTCCAATCAACCGCTTCCCTTCTGTAGTCATCCTTACCTTCACACTCCATCATCTCTTATGTCTGGAACCCTAATCCCGTGGTTCTCAACCTTCCTAATAATGCTGCATCCCTTAAAGACAGTTCCTCAAAAAAAAAAAAAAAAATGGCTGAGCCCCGGTGGCATAGTAGTTGTGCGCGGGACTGCGGCCCACTGGGACGGAGGTTCAATTCCAGCAGTGGGGCTGGGCCTCCTACTCCCACCACCAGAGAGCAGTGATGCCCAAAAAAAAAAAAAAAGACAGTTCCTCGTGTTGTGGTGACATTCTATTCCCCCATCCCCCAACCATAAAATTACCTTTGTTGTTACTTCACAACTGTCTTTTTGCCACTGTTCTGAATCGGGCGACTCCTGTGAAAGGGTCATTTGATCCCCAAAAGGGTCACAACCCACAGGTTGAGAACTGCTGCTCAAATCTATTCACCATCTTTTTAACTGTCATTTGATTTTTTTTTTTTGGAGGGTTATGTAGTAGGTGACTTTGTGAGATTGGCTTTTTTCATTGAACATAATGTCCTTGAGATCAACCCCAGTTCAGTCATTCTTTCCCCCCGCCCCCCACTCATCCTTTTTTTTGGTGAATATATTCCCTAGAATGGATGTACAATGGCTATTTGACCATCAATTGTGGAACATTTTGGTTATTTACAGTTTAGCTTATTACAAATAGAATTATTTTGAACCACCATGTGCACACTTTTGTGAGAACCTAAGTTTTTGTTTATCTGCGACAGAGGCCCAGAATCTCACTTTCTTGGTCTTATAACAAATACATGTTTAGAGTTTTAATAAACTGTCAGCTGTTTTCCTGGATGATTGTGCCACTTTACATTTCCACCATCAATGTGGAATCATTGAGGTTCTCTCTGGCCATGCCAGAATTTAACATTATCATTATTTTAGCTGTTCTTATCAGTGGATAGTGATGTTTCATTGTGGTTTCAATTTGCATTTTGCTAAGGCTACTGATCATTTTTTTATATGGCTAAATGCCCTCTGCATGTCCTCTTAAGTGAAAGCTTTCTTTATGATTTTGCCGATTTCCCAATTGAATTGTTTTTTCCACTACTGAGTATTGAGTTCTTTTTATATTTTTATATCGTATGTTTGAGTCCTTTTATGAGATATGTAGTTTGATACTAATTTCAAAATAATTAAAACATGGTTGCGACAGTACAGACAGGGTTAGAAATTTAAGCCACATTCCCAAGAGAATGTGGAATGAGGATCATTGCTGATGTAAAATAGATCTGGCAGAAAGCACAAAATGTTTACTTGTTATTTTTGTTGACTTTGCAAAGATATTCAGCTATGTGGATCATAAGAAACTGTGCACATTGGGAATTCCAGAACACTTAATTGTGCTGACATAGAACCTGTGCATAAACCCAGAAGCAATTGTTTAAACAGAAGGGGATACTGGATGGCTTAAAATCAGAAAAACCGTGCCCCAAGGTTGTGTACTTCCACTATTATTATACAGACTGTATACTGAGCAAGTGGAAGATCCGAGATAGTGAACATTATGAAAAGCACTGCATGGGAATTGGAGGAAGGCTCACTAGCAACCTTCAATAACCCTCGGTATGCAGAAGAGGATTGGAAGCGCTCGCTGATGAAGATCAAAGAGTGTAGTCTTCAGTATGGATTGCAACTTAGTGTAACAAAAGCCAAAATCCTCACAACTGGACCAGTAGACCACATCATGATAAACGAGGGGAGGGGATTGATTTTGGTCAAGGATTCCTTTATATTAGGATTCAAAGTCAGTCCCATAATGATCAAGAAAAGAAGATCATTATGCGGAGTGAAGCCAAGCCAATGACTCACAAAAGGACAACTATTGTATGAGCGGGCTACTATGGGGATAAAACCCAAGACAAAGGCTTGCATACTGTAAAGAACGGACTTTGGAGAACCTCGAGGGGGAGGGTAAAGGAGGGAAGATGAAGCAATAGACTAGAGGTTTGGCATGTGTTGACTAGGCTGAAAGGGAAGATGGAGGACCACAGCAGAGTGAAGAGAAGCCCAAGAGAGGCTGGAGATTAGAATATGAAAGGGGGAGGGGGGAGAGGCATGGCAAAAGTTGATGCCTGGTTTGAACTGTTGTATGCAGAGTTGACGGTCTGAAATGTAAATTCCCCCACTCAATTCACAACAAAAAGGGAAAGAAACAACTTATTGCTCTGGGATAATCTGCAGCAGAAGACCTCCTTAGAGTGTTAAAGAGGAGAGAGGTCACACTGAGGAATAAAGTCCCCCTCTCTCAAACAAGCCATGCTATTTCTGGTACCATGTAGGCAAGTGAAAGCTAGACAAAATATACAGATGAACACAGAAGAGCTGATGCTTTTGGATTATGGTATTGGTAAAGACTATTCAATGTATCACTATATTCTTAATGCACTTTGTTCCTAACGTATACGCTGTTCACAAAATTGAATGCCAATAAGATCAGCAGTCAGAAAGACTAGTGTGGGAAGCAGCAAGATGGGGGATAAACCAGTCAGCGTATATGTGTGTAGGAGGCTTACAGCACTTTAGAGAAGGTGGGCAGAGAAGACCTCATAAAAAGGAGTGAGCCAAGCTGATACGGTGAGGAGCATCTGAGATAGGGGGGGGGCATCAGACACCCCCGCGTGCAAAAGACCAAACAGGAACGCTGAAGCTAAAGTAAGCATGGGAGAAAGTAGACCACAGCAGGCCCAGAGAGGTGGTAAAGAGGTGGAGTGGCAGGGATAAATCACATAGGGCTGTAATAAACCATTGTAAGTTGGCTTTTACTTTTAGTGAAATGTAAAGCCATGCAAAGAATCAGTAGAAGGAAGGCTTAGCTATCTAGCCTTGATGCAAGAACAACAACAGGACAACTACCACAAGTAGGTGGCCTGAAGGAACAGAAATTTATTTTCTCACTTTCCAGGAGAATTGAATTCAGGGTGGGCCTCTAGAAAGAGGTCTTTCCTATCTGATAGCAGCTTCTGGTAGCTACCTGCTGTCCCATGGTGCTCCTGCCTTATGGATGATTTCCTCTTCCTCTTGGGTGCCTCTGTCTATTCTTATCCTAAAGCTCAGAAGTGATTACCATATATGCTCATGTATAACGCTGAGTTTTTCAGCACATTTTTAATGCCGCTTTTGTGGTAAAATCAGGTGGCTCGGCTGATCTTCGGGTTGGCTTATACTTGAGTCTGGGAAGGTTGAAGGACGGCCTTGTGCTTGTATGTTGACCATGACGAAACAAAAGAAAAAATTATTCACAAGTTCAGAGGCTAGGATTTCAGCACTTATTTTGAGGGACTTCAGTTCAATCCATAACAAGGGGTAAAGCAGTAGAGTTGGAGGCTTTATGACGGTGTTTTTGATCCTAAGCAGAAATAAAGCTTTATCTCAAACTTCCCTAAGTTCCTGCGAAAGCATCTTCACTCTGACTTGCTCCTTCCAATGTCATTCAAAACTTGAAGTCCGCTGAGCCCCGGTGGCGTAGTGGTTGTGCGCGGGACTGCAGCACACTGGGATGGAGGTTCAATTCCGGCTCCCAGGAGCAAAGGCTGGGCCTCCTACTCCCACCACCAGAGGGCAGTGATGCCTAAAAAAAAAAAAAAAAAACTTGAAGTCATCAGTGGCTCCTTCATGTTAACATCCTAAATACAGTCCACCGGGAAGTCTCAATTGAGAAGTCTGACTGGTAGCTTAAGAATAAACCAAAGCAAAGAACTTGAATCAAGGAGACCAGTTAGGAGTGATTGTAGTAATGCAGGCAAGGATTGATGATTGACAGAGTCTGTGTGGTAGCAATGGGATTCCGAACATACTCTCAAGGTAGAGACAGGATGTCCTGCTGGATTTCATACAGGGAGTTAGGATGAAGGAAGCGTTGCTGGCTTTAAGGTTCAAATGATCTTGGAAGAAGCAGGTCAGAGTCAAGGAGCTTTTATCAGCTTCATTTGAGATAAAGCTTTATTCCTGTTTGGGATTTAAAACACCTTCACAAAGTACATAGCTCAATGTTTAATCCCTACAGCTATATGTTAGATTGGTTAATGTAGAAACTGTAGGTGGGGCTGAGCCCTGGTGGCGCAGTGGTTGTGTGCGGGACTGCAGTACACTGACTTGGCGGTTCAAATCCAGCAGCTGCTGTCCAGGAGCAAGGCTGGGCCTCCCACTCCCACCAGAGGGCAGTGATGCTCCCCACCAAAAAAACCCTATAGATGAAGGCTTAGAGAAATTATGTGAAGGCGGTCAATAGTGTATAAAAAAAGAGAACATAGATTTTTATCTTCCTTGATTTTTTCACCATCATTCATTTCATAGGCATGATTTCAAGTCTACTTATTCTAACCTTTCTACTGATCCACTAATGGATTTAAAGAATTGTGCTTAAAAACTGATATCAGGGCTGAGCCCCGGTGGCGTAGTGGTTGTGCGCGGGACTGCGACCCACTGGGACGGAGGTTCAATTCCCGCTCACAGGAGCAAAGGCTGAGCCTCCTACTCCCACCACCAGGGCAGTGATGCCTAAAAAAAAAAAAAAGAAAAAAAACTGATATCAATTTGCTTCCTTTTCTCTCAAGTTGTTTTATTTCTTTTTTGTTTGTTTGTTTTGTTTTGTTTTGGGGGCATCACTGCTCTCTGGTGGTGGGAGTAGGAGGCCCAGCCCCACTGCTGGAATTGAACCTCCGTCCCAGTGGGCCGCAGTCCTGCGCACAACCACTACGCCACCGGGGCTCAGCCCCTCAAGTTGTTTTATTTCTATTGGCTAATTCTGAGTATATTCCAAAGAGAAAGTCTCTATGCCTAGAAAAAGAAGATGATAAGTTTACAGTGGTGTGTCTTGGCTCAATTTAGATTCCATTATGCTACAAGATGATACCGCCCCATATACACACATAAAAACAATGTATTTAAATTTTCAAGGTGAAAGCAACCTTTTCACCTTGAAAGTACTCTCCATGTCACTTCATACATTTGTTAAGCCTATGTTTCCATTCAAGGAAACATTTTTCAAACTCATTTGTTTGGATGGCTGACAGCAGCCCCCTTGGTTTTTTCCCGTCACCTCTTCTGTGACATCAGTCACTCTCCTTTCACGTCCCCTCTCCATTTGCTGAAACAGAAAGAAGTCAGACAGCGAGGTCAGGTGCGTGGGTCAAGAGAGGCATACTGGGCTGAGCCCCGGTGGCGTAGTGGTTGTGCGCGGGACTGCGGCCCACTGGGACGGAGGTGTAATTCCAGCAGTGGGGCTGGGCCTCCTACTCCCACCACCTGAGAGCAGTGATGCCTAAAAAAAAAGAGAGAGAGAGAGAGAGAGGCATACTGTTTTTTGCCAAAGAGCAAAAAACACTGAGATGACTGCGCAAGCAGATACATTGTCGTGGTGGCAAAACCAGTCCCCCATCTGCCACAAATCAGACATTTTTTAGCCACATACTATTACGTAATCTTTGCAGAACCTCTAAATGGAAAGCTTGATTAACAGTCTCACCTAGTGAAATGAACCCTAAATGCACTATCCCCCTCACATCAACAACAACAACAAAAATCAGTGAGCATTGTCTTGATCTTTTATTTCAGTTGATAAGCATTTGGGGGTGGGGGTGGGGGCAAGGTGGTGCTCTCATCCCCCACTGACTTGATTGTTTGCTTTGGGAGTTGTAAGAATAACACCGTGTCTCATCACCAGTACTGACCTTGGAAAAGCAGTCTGGGTCGCTTCAGAGCTGTTCTCTCACAGCATGGTATGTTTCCACTCGATGCTCTTTTTCTTGCTCAGTCAGAACCCAAGGCACAGACTTCACAGTGATGCGCATTCCCAAACCCTCTGGTAGAATTCGCTGAACCAAGCTCCAGGATAGCTCAGGTAATCTCCCCACCATCAGTCATTAAGCAGAGGCGCACGAATTTCGTCGACATTTTTGTCCATTTGGGAAGTAGACGGACGTCCAGAACAGGGTTGGTCAATCAGTCCACGTTTCACCATTTTTGAAATGAGAAAACCACTTGTACCATAGCGCTCCCCTTGTGAGAGGTGTTCAACATCACAACAGTTTCTGTGGCATTTTTCCCAAGCAGGAAACAAAATTTCATAGTCACACATTGTTCTCTTAAATCGGCCATCACAAAAAAACAAAAAACGGATTCAAGAGAAACTGCTTCAGGAAAAAAGTCATTCTGACCAGAGAGAGCCTTCCCAGGTGATACCAGTAGGTGCACTAACTCAGAGCTAGTTGCTTGATGCTCACCTAGCAGGAACAATGAGTACTATAAAAGTTCTGCCCAGGGGCTGAGCCCCGGTGGCGTAGTGGTTGTGCGCAGGACTGCGGCCCACTGGGACGGAGGTTCAATTCCAGCAGTGGGGAGAGCAGTGATGCCAAAAAAAAGAAGTTCTGCCCAGGAGAGCATTTTCTGTTTTTTTGGGGGGAGGGGGGTGGGAAATGCCACTTCAGGAGCAGCAGTTAAGTACTAGCCTGCTACCTGAAAGGTTGGCGGTTCAAACCTACCCAACAGTTCCATGAGATGAAAGCCCTAACAATTTGCTCATAAGACTACAGCTTAGAAAATCCAGTGAGACAGTTTACTTTGTCACATCAGGTGGCGGCTAAGACCAAACTAAACGAAACTCCATGGCATCAAATGACTAGGAGTTTAAATCGACTCAGTGGAACACAATATAACAGCAACAACAGCGTACTGTTCTTTTTTATGTCCAATATACCAAACCACAATTTGGTGAATGTGTTTGTTCTGATGAATACTTTGGCACTCGGAGACAATTTTTTTTAATTTTTTTTATTTTAGGCATCATTGTCCTCAGGTGGTGGGAGTAGGAGGCCCAGCCTTTGCTCCTGGGAGCCGGAATTGAACCTCCATCCCAGTGGGCCGCAGTCCCGCGCACCACCACTACGCCACCGGGGCTCAGCCCGACAAATTTTTTTTTTTCAAACTAAAATAGTTGACCAGTGGTTACCATGGGTGAAGGAGGAAGAGTTTTTGCTTCGAGCCATTGAGTTTATGTTAATGGTAGTGGAATAATTTGGAAAGCGATTTCAGTCATGGTTGTGAACACAAAGACTCTAATCCATGGTCCTGAGTGATACATGTAGAAGTTGTGGCGTTGGAGAATGTTTTGCTGTGTATATTTTTGCTACAATTAAATAATAATGACACGAATTGCAATGAATGCAAGAAGCCATTCAGGGTTCAGTGTAGCAATGATGAAACATACAGTGCTCCTCTAGTTCTTCAGTGCTTCCTCCTCTTCCCCACCCCCCACCCCCCATCATGATCCCAGTTCTACCTTACAAATCCGACTAGACCAGAGGGTGTACACTGGGACAGGGAGGAGCCGGAGAATCCAGGACACATGATCCCTTCAGGACCAGTGATGAGAGTGACAGTGGCTGGGAGGGTGGAGGGATGGTGAGGTAGAAAGGGGAAACCGACCAGAAGGATCTACCTATAACCCCTCAAAGACAACGGAAAAGTAAGTGAAAGGAGACGTCACGTCAGATAGTGTAAGATAGTGATGAAAAATAGTGATGATTTCAAGGGTTTATGGGTGGGGGAAGCAGGGAGGGAGGGGTTAAAATGAGGAACTAATACTTAAGCAGATAGCAAATGTTTTGAGACTGATGAGGGCAATAAATGTACAAATGTGCTTGACATATAATGGATATAGGTGTGGATTGTAATAAGTGTTGTACAGGCCCCCAATAAAATGATTTTTTAAAAATTAGTACAAGAAAAACGAACATTTCTCAAATTATAGTGGTAACGATTATGTAGCTCTTAAAACAAATGAACTATTAGGGCTGAGCGCCGGTGGCCTAGTGGTTGTGCGCGGGACTGCGGCCCACTGGGATGGAGGTTCAATTCCAACTCCACGGAGCAAAGGCTGGGCCTCCTACTCCCACCACCTGAGGGCAGTGATGCCTAAAACACTAAAAAAAACAAAAACAAAAAACAAATGAACTATTGATTTGTCAGCTACTAACTGAAAAGATACATGAGACAAACTCCAATATGAAGTGAATAAAGTGTTAATAAACCTGTTTTTAAAAAATTAATTGTGGGCTGAGCCCCGGTGGCGTAGTGGTTGTGCGCGGGACTGCGGCCCACTGGGACGGAGGTTCAATTCCAGCAGTGGGGCTGGGCCTCCTACTCCCACCACCGGAGAGCAGTGATGCCTAAAAAAAAAAAAAAAAAAATTAATTGTGTAGTGTTAAGTTTCTCACTGTATGAAGATTGGCAACATATCCCCAAATGAGCAATTTTTGAGCCTGAACTTTTTGTCTTTTGATTAGAAGGGGCATTGAGTTGAAGGATTCCCTTCAGATGATATTTGGCTCATTTTCATTCCTCTGATACTCTTACTGAATAGTTTTTACTTTTGAGGGGAGACCATTTTTCGTAATCCACTGGGCACTTAATGAAGCCTCGGTTTTACTTCTGCTCTTGCTCTTCCCCTTTATCCATCTCAATTGCAGTTAGAAATCATTCTACACTAGAAGCCCGTGAGTTACCAAATGTTAATAAGACTTAGTTCTGTAACAGAATGCTTGGCTCTTTGAGCTAACTCCATTTTTTTTTCTGTAGAATTCATCATGATACCAACTAAAAAGTCCTTAGATTTGCTTTTCTTGAAATATAGTGCCACCACCTGAGGGCAGTGATGCCTTAAAAAAAAAAAAAAGAAAAAGAAATATAGTGACGTATTCACAGGATCCCCAAATCTGTAATACCTGGGCCCATGCTAATTTTTTTTGGGGGGGGGGGGGCATCACTGCTCTCCGGTGGTGGGAGTAGGAGGCCCAGCCCCACTGCTGGAATTGAACCTCCATCCCAGTGGGCCGCAGTCCCGCGCACAACCACTATGCCACCGGGGCTCAGCCCCTAAATTTTAATTTTTATATGCATGAATTAATTAAAATGTTTAAATATGCATTCAGACATGTACACATAATGTGTGTATAGTGTTTCAAACCATTTTATTAGGAGCTAATCTAGACATCATACCATTCCGTATTTCAATCATATTAAGCAGTGTTATACAATTGCTACCACAATCAATTTAAAAAACATTTTCTTCCTTCATGAACTCCTTGATATGCACTCCCCCGTGTTCCCCCACCACCTCCAACGAGCCCCCAGAAACCCTTATTCTAGTTATTGTCTATTGATTCATCTATCCTGGTTTTCATGTACTGCAAAACATAGAAAAACATATAAAGTGTCGAGAAAGCTACAAGACAAAATACAAGAGACAAACCCCAGTAAGAAAAAAATCCACAGAAAAGTATTAAAAACCAGATCAAACACAAAGTGTATCAAAAGTGACAAGGTTTTAACCGTTCATGTTAGATTTTTGTCTCTGTTTTAAGGTCACGTTCCTTCCCTTTCCTGTGTCCTTTCTTCTCTTTTAATCTTCACCCCACGTACATACACCTCAAGCCCACCCACTGCCATTGGTTGATGCCTGCTCAGAGGAAGCCTATATTGGCTTTCTGGGGCTGCTTGTCTTTTTAGGCCCAGGTGGCCTTATCTTCTCCCATTGAATGGCTGGTGGGAGTTAGTAGTTAGTCTAATGCTTCCTCAACTCTGCCACCAACACCCCTTTCCCATACACACAGTAGCTGTTTATCCCCCAAATTTTCATGTTTATAAAAATGTTTGTGTACGTATATCTGTACACATGCATGTGTAAGGGTTTGTAGTGCCATCGTTTTGTTTTATAAGTATGAAATCTTGGGCTGAGCCCCAGTGGCGTAGTGGTTGTGCGCGGGACTGCGGCCCACTGGGACGGAGGTTCAATTCCAGCAGTGGGGCTGGGCCTCCTACTCCCACTGCCGGAGAGCAGTGATGCCCCCCCCCCCCCCAAAAAAAAGTATGAAATCTTGTACACGTTTCTCATGTAGTGTTAATTACTCAAACTCATGGAGATCTCTGCGAGTCAACTAATCTGGCTCTATACAAATATCTTCTTTTTTTTTTTTTTTTTTTTTTTGGGCATCACTGCTCTCCGGTGGTGGGAGTAGGAGGCCCAGCCCTACTGCTGGAATTGAACCTCCGTCCCAGTGGGCCGCAGTCCCGCGCATAACCACTATGCCACCAGGGCTCAGCCCTATACAAATATCTTCTAATGGAGACTTAATATTCCTAAGTAGGCCAATATCAATAACTATTCACTTATTTCTGTTATTAATAATCATTCATAGCAATAAGTACAAGAAAAAGTGTTCTAAAATTAAATGAGGTGATGATTGTACAACTCTTCTTTATATGATTGAACTTTTGCAATGTATGAATTATGTGCCAATAAAACTTTTTAAAATATTTGCAATATTAGCAGTTTCATATCTATAAAGAAATAGTAGTCTCTCATACCCATGCATGTACACTCATGCAGTCACCTTCTCACGCTTTCATTTCTGGGTCAGTTACTGGGGAAAGGTTGTGCTTTTGTTTGCATTGAGATTCTTATATAGCTTTCCAAAAGGTTTGTAATAATTTCACATTTCCACTAGGAATGTAGAGCTATACCTCAAGCAGTAGATTTTATTAGGTTTTTAATAATAACAGTTAAGTGACTCCTAGGATTATATTACTATTAACTTATAAAGATAGAATTAAGAATACTAAAGACTAGGCTATTTCTATTGTTTCAAAATGAAATATTTGATAAAAAGTACTTTGAAAATGAAAAATACAGTAGACATATTGACATGGTGACTATATCATGAGCATCACCAATATCTATGAATTCTTATTTGCAAACAATGGAGTGATTAATG
Source organism: Nesogale talazaci (assembly GCA_004026705.1). Classification (NCBI taxonomy): domain Eukaryota; kingdom Metazoa; phylum Chordata; class Mammalia; order Afrosoricida; family Tenrecidae; genus Nesogale; species Nesogale talazaci. The sequence goes on along the minus strand of PVJH01019187.1, from coordinate 11,958 downwards.
TACAGTAAAGTTTAGGGCCAATTATTAATAGCAAAGTAACTACTTTTATGCAAGAACAATATTCACTTATTCTTTCAGTGTATGGTCTATGAATTAAATGCTAGAAATTAATTCCTACAAATCTCAATAATTGGTTCTTTTAAACATTTTTTAGAACAGAAGAAAGTTAAAGTAAAAAAACCAAAACCTGAATTTCCTGTATACGCGCCTTTAGAAAACCCATATATTGAATCTTATGATCACGGAACGTCAATAGAAGAAATTGAAGAGCAAATGGATGATTGGCTGGAGAACAGGAACAGAACACAGAAAAAACAGGTAAAGACTTTTAAGACATGTTGTGACTGAGTAGAAGGCCTGCAGGAGAGCACATAACATCCAGAGGTTCCGCTTGGTGATTGTACATAAACCGAACCCAGTTAATCATCATTGATGTAGAGAAATAGAGTGCCAGTGTCCAGAAACTCCCTCTCATTTACCTCCGTTCCCTTTTTCCCTTCCCCTGTGAAATGCCAGCGGGCCTGACTGCTAACGCAGTGGTTGGTTTTGCCTTCAATTTGTAGCTTAGCTAAATCATCCTTTAACCTGTTCTTTTACATTCTAACTTCCTTAGTCAATATCCTATTCATGCGCTCTCTCCATTATTTTATTATGGCACGTAGCAGTAGTTTGTTCATTTTTGCCTCTGTCTCATAGTCTTAATTGTAAATTTCAAAGTAAATATAACAATTTATTTTAGTTCCATTTGGGAGCTACAGTAAATAATTTTCCCATGACTAGTCATACTTCTGTATTCTAGTACACACATACATAAATTTTTTGTTTTGCATTTGTAAGACCATGCAGTATATATATAGCCCAACTTTAATAAGTACTACCACTTAGTTTTGCCAAAAGGTTCTCATCATTGTTTTTCAACAAATGAAATTTTTTATTGTGGATGTAAGTAGGAGTTTACATTTTAGACCCTCAACTATGAATTCAACAGTTCAAACCTCTCATCAGCCCCACTTCCCCACCCTCTTGTTGTTTGCATCAAGTTTTACTTCACTAACAGACTATAAAAATGCCAGTTTTTATATTTTAACCACTGGTTGTTAGGCAGTGAAATATCACTATGGTTTAATTTGCAAAGCTCAGATGAATTGAGCTCCATTGCCGGTGTTTATTGGACATTAATTTTCTTCTTTGTAAAGCATCTCTTCAGTCTTTTTTTTTTTTAATTGGACTGCCTGGCTTTTTTTGTTCTTTCTTTCTTTCTTTTTTTTTTTTTGGTTCTTTATTATAGTGTGAGTAAAAACTTACAGAGAAAATCCGTAGCTTTATTAACAGTCCATACAAAGATATATGCAGGAATATTCTCTATTTAGTCTGTATAAACTTGTGGATGTACTCCCATTCGTTTTCCCACATCTGTTCAGGTTACGTGTCTATCTGTGTTTCTACTTGTACATATTAGCTATTACTGCAGGATTGCGTGCTTGCTAGTATCTGCCATTGTCTTTTATACTTGCACACCTCGCAGGGATTTTTTTTTTGGGGGGGGGGGGTATTGGTCATGTTCTGTTGCCAAATCTTATATATTATCTTTTCTTTGTGCCCGTTGATGCAGTGATTGGTAGTGGTCACTGGCCACCATCTCTAGTTATTTCTTTCTTTCCTTTTTTTTTTTGGGGGGGGGGGGAAGGAGGCATCACTGCTCTCCGGCGGTGGGAGTAGGAGGCCCAGCCCCACTGCTGGAATTGAACCTCCCTCCCAGTGGGCCGCAGTCCCGCGCACAACCACTGCGCCACCGGGGCTCAGCCCAGCATCTCTAGTTATGATTGGCCTCTTTTCCCTTTCAATCCGGTGACCAGCAAAGAGTGTTTCTTCCTGTGAACGTTTTCTTGACTCTATAATAATAGCCCTGTATAATTAATTGTACTTTTGTAATTGACTTATCTCATTTAGGCTAATATCCTCCTTAATGAGGTTTTTCAGTGTATGTACTCGGCCTTACTTATCTGTTCATGTGACGTTAGCATATAGATCGTTTCTATCTTGTTTATAAATAATGGTACGGCGAACGTGCTTATGCATACATCTGTGCGTGTTGCTGCTCATTTCTCCAGAATAAGTGCCATAGTAATAGATTTGCTAGATTGTGTGGGATTTCCGTTTCTAGTTTTTTAAGCAAGCACCATATCACACCACTCTGTTCTATGGCTCTCCCCTTGTACCGTCCAACCAGCAGTGCGTGAGAATTGTAGCCCCTCCGTACCTTCACCTTTTGTAGTTTCCTCTATGCTTTTGTTGTGACTGCCCTCTCTCCTAGTGGATTGCCTAACAGGGAAATCAAGGTCAGCTGTTCAAAACCATCAGCCACTCCGCAGGAGAAACATGAGACTGTCTACTCACAAAACCACGGGGGGTGGGGGGTAGTCTGTATCCTGTATCCCTATCCTGTAGTGTCACTATTGCCTCAGAATCGACTCCACAGCAGTGAATTGGGAGTTGGAATGGATTTATCTCTTACTGAATTGTACACTCTGCTTTATCTACTCCAGGAAGTGCTGCACACCTATCTGCTCCCACTTTGACCTGCCTCTCAGCCCTTCACTATAGTGCCTTTTGGCGACCAAAAGTTATTGATTTTGATGTAATTTTCATCATTAATCTTTTGATGTTTTTTGTGCACAAGCATTACCAATGTATTCATCTGCCTTCCTGCATTTTGCTTCTTGATTTTGTATTTTAATTCAATTATATACATTTTAATTCCCATAAGCTATTGTTATCGTTTTATTTATTCCATTTGTTTAGACTTTCACCTACTTAACCTCTTTTGTTCGTCATAATTTCAGTCTCCCTATACTTCTATTCTGCTGATGATTAGTTTTTATACTTTTTGCTTGTCTTCCTTTTTCATTTTTTTTTGGTTTTTTTTGGCATCACTGCCCTCAGGTGGTGGGAGTAGGAGGCTCAGCCTTTGCTCCGTGGAGCTGGAATTGAACCTCCATCCCAGTGGGCCGCAGTCCCGCGCACAACCACTACGCCACCGAGGCTCAGCCCCCCTTCTTTCATTTTTAATAGTGGAGGACATTGTTAATGACTCTAGAATTTTAGTTTGAAAACATTTTATTTCAACACATCATTTTATTGATTTCTAGCTTTCAGCCAGACATAGCTCCAGCAGTGAATTTTGAGCCCTGCTGATGTCAGGTAAGCGTGGAACTATTAACTGCAAAGTCCGTGGTTCAAATTCACCAAGCATTTGGTGTGAGAAACACAAGAATGTCCTGCTACCATAAAGATTTACAGTTTTCAGGACTGAACCCCAGTGGCGTAGTGGTTGTGCGCAGGACTGCGGCCCACTGGGATGGAGGTTCAAATCCAGCAACAAGACTGGGCCTCTTACTCCCACCACCAGAGGGCAGTGATGCCCCAAAAACCAAAAAAAAAAAAAAGATTTACAGTTTCCAGAACCTTATATTAGCTATATGTCAGAACTAGTTTTTTTTGTTGTTGATTTTATTTTGCTTTGTTGGTTTAACTTCCATTTTTTAAAATGCAGCTTGTCCTTTAGTATACATACCTTGAATATTTTCTAATTAGCTCTGTTTTTTTCAATTTCATTAGAACGTACCTGGATTTCCTTCATCTCATTAGTATTCAAAGAGCTTCTTAATTTTGTGGCTTAAAGTCTTTCCCCAAGTTTGCAAGATTCTCAAACTCCAGTTTCATGTATATTGGACTGTAGCCCCCATGTCTCTAGCTTGTTTGTCTTTCTGTCCTTAATCTCTTGATGCTTTATTCTGCATAAATAACTCTTAGAAATCTTGTGAACTCTGTGGCTTATACTCTAGATTGTTTCCATATGATCATAACAAAAATACGCATATTTTGAGAAGGTTCACAGATCATTAAAAAATTTTATTCTCCAGTAAGTTTTATGTATTTTCATCTCTTTTCCTATGGACAAAATTGTGTCTGTAAATTATGGACTTTCCTTAATTTAATTATATATATGTGGCTACAAATAGTTTGAGCTACCCCAATTATTACTTCAGGATCCCCACCGCAAATACCAGTTCTACTCATGTAAGACTATGTAATGGCTCATCAGTCATGACAGGTTTTTATGTAAATGGTCATAACTGGGAAGAGATGTCCTCAAAAGAAAAGCTATGTTAATAGAAGTTTAGCATCCATATTGGGACTGGCTGGCTGTGTTTTGAGTTTTTTGTTACATACTGGATAGCTCAACTACAGGAACATTATGGACAAATAGTGAAATTATGGTTTAGAATAAAATCTCAGTAGATTCTCATTTACCTGACCTGTCAAGATCTAGGAATGTATGTTCCCACTTTTACCAGTGCTAGATTTTGGATCTCTTACTTTGAAATAATTTTTATAAGTAATCTGTTGATCCATGTGTTTTCATACCTATGAGAGGGGCTTCAAAATGTTCACGAAAAATAGAATTAAAAGATACGGGATTTTTCCATGAACATTTTGAAGACACCTCATATGAGGCAGAACACTTTACAATACTTGAAACGGTATGTATTTTTCTACAATGACCCTTGAAGTCTACTTATACTAAAAATTATACTTGAATATTTTGACCATATACTATAAGGTACAGTGTATCGTTGTTAATACCCAAGATAGGAATATTGATTTATTGACTATGGAGGCATTCAAAACTTTAACAAACTGCAACAAAAAGTTAGTGGAAGGACTGAGCCCCGGTGGCGTAGTGGTTGTGCGCGGGACTGCGGTCCACTGGGACAGAGGTTCAATTCCAGCAGTGGGGCTGGGCCTCCTACTCCCACCACCTGAGGGCAGTGATGCCTAAAAAAAAAAAAAGAGTTCTCGGTGTCTCTGATTGATATTTACGCAGCCACATTGACTGTGCTATTACGGCAGGTGTTAAGTGAGCTCTTCAGAGTGGATAAAGCATGCACCGTTGCTCTTTCAGAGTGCTCACGCTCAGTCAACATTTCTTTGCTGCTCCCTGTGCCTGGGTCAGCTCTCACCCCGGGACTGAAAGACAGTACATGTAATACAGTCTGCCGACAGTCACTACTGCTAATCTCCCCCCAAATGTGCAAACACATAGCTTTATTTAATGCGTGTAAAACAAAATTTGTAGCACTTCTGTTGGATTACAGTTAATTTGGGAGGCAATTGTTTGCTTTACAAATAACGATTCATTTTACAAAAGTCCATCACTATCGAGTTGACTGACTGTTCTCCCATAAAGCCTAATTTGATTTTCAAAATTCAGTTCTATGCCACTCTTATATAAGACACCTTATATAAGGTGAAGTAGTGCAGCCAAACCGTGGAAATCTGCTTGTCCTTCACTTGTACTTTTGTCTTTCCTGTGTCCTGTTGGGTTCATGTGTGTCCGCAGAGCCCTTGGTGTACACAGCAGTTGTTTTTCTGGGTGTTCTTATTTCAAAGCCCTGTATCATATCCTCATTAGAAGATGCGTGCTTTTGATTTTTGTGGTGAGCACACCATAGAATCAGGCACATAGTTGACTCTAAATTAATCAATCAAGTGCCCAGAGTAATTTGTCACAGTGACTTCTGCAAAGAAGCATAATGACGGAGGGAGGAGGAGACAAAGTATTAGATTCTTAGGAGTCTCACATCACTAGTTATTACTTGCCTGATCTAAGTTTTACTCTTCTAGTATGATAATGTGTTGAATTATTTGCCATTCTTATTTTGTGGATATGAGAGAATGTATTTTAAAATATTTGATAAGCTGTTAAAACTGTCAAACAAAACTTTTACCTGACTCTAATTTTCTTTTCTTGGGGACCCTCCTAATCAACGTTTTCATTTGCAATTAAACTTGTCAGTTCTTTTCAATGACCACATGTTAATGAATATCAGCGTCTATAGACCCTCTGCTCTGTGCAAGGAAGCGGACACCCCCTCCATGAGTTTCTCCACCATTCTCCCTCACTAGTCTTGCTGTGTTCAGCCTATATTTGGGAAACTTTTAAAAGCTGAGACTGTAAGATATCACAAAGTTGATTTAACATGGTGTAATTTAGAGATAAGCTTCTGAGAAAGCTTCCTCTGGGCTTATGAGGGGCCTTCAGAAAGCTCGTGGGAAAATAAAGTATAATGAAATTTCTCCCACAAACTTGTAGAAATCCTTTCCAAGTCCTGGCCATGCATGCTTGTAGACAGTGTACCAGTGTTTAGCTTATTTAGGCAGATTTCATGAGGGAAATAGCAGAGTAGAGAACTGTTTAATTTACTGAAAATTCCATCTCAATGAAAGGAAATAGGATTTTTTAATCATTACCCAACATCACTGATAACACCTTTTGAGTGCCAGATACTGATTATATGTCATACATAGGCCAGTTCACTTAATCCTCACAACCTTATACAGTAGTATTTTCTCTATTTTATCAAAATATTTAAATACCAAGGCATATGTTGCCCTCATCATCTTCTAAACATTTACCTTCTATTACCTTCTATTCCTTTTTCCCCCTCCCTCTTCACACCTCCCACCCTTGTGATCCCTTGATAAATTATAAATTATTATTTCATATGTTAAACTGCCTGCTCTCTCCCTTCACCCACATTTCTATTGTTCATTACCCCTGGGGAGGGGAGATCATGCACCAATCAGTGCCTGCCGTACGTCCCACCTTCTCACTACCCTCCTGGTATCGCTACTCCCATTTCTGTTCCTGAGGGGTTTTCTGACCCAGATTCCACGTGTCATGGGTCCATATCTGTACCAGTCTAGCCAAAACTGAAAGGCAGGATTGGGTCATGCTGGTGGGGCATAAGGAAGTCTCAAAGAACCAGAGAAACACTGTTTCTTTGGTGCTAAGTCTATTTGGGTTTTGTGGCTTGGCTTTGCTCCCGTTCCTGATCTGTGATGTTCCCTTAGTGATTCACCACACTGTGGGGGTGGTCACACCGGACTCACTCCCCGCCATGTTTCCCCAGTATTGTCCCCTGTTGTGGTATGCACCAACAATAGGACCTCATGTCTGGGGCTGCTGCCGACCCTGCAGTTCTCTCTGGGACTTAACAGCAGTGTGCAAGGATGTCATCCTCAAGGCTTGGAGTGCCAGTATGAGGTGTAGACCCTCACTCTCTTTTTCCTTCTTGGTTTGCTTCCATGTGGGGGTGGCAGGCCAATCCCTCTGTAGCACATGCTTGTAGGGGTAGGTTGTGTCCGTTTGCCTCTGATCGGGGCTGGCTCTGCAGACTTCTCTGTTCATGAGTTGCTGCATTTGGGTACATTGCCTTCAATGTTTGGCTCACCATGGTAGGGTCTATGTTCACACTCCCATTTCTGTGGAGACAAACAATATTCCCCCACCCCCAAGTGGGTTAGTGTGCCCTACTCTCCCAGTGCCATCATCTTACTCTACACCCCCCCTCACACACACACACACACACACACACACTTCCCTTCTTTGTGTTGGAAAAACATGTACATCCTTGGGTGTGGTCTGCTCTCCCCACCCCAATTACCTGTGCCTCAACCCATAAAATGTGAGATAAGTGACTTCTTCTTTACTACCCACTGTGCTGTTTATATTTACCTCAGTGGACTCATGTTATACATGCCCTTTGTGATTAGCTAACTTTGCTTAGCAGAGTTTCCTCCAACTCTTCCCTTGAGATGATGTGTTTCATGTGATCATCCGTGCTTTTTAGTGATGCATAGTACTCCACTGTGTGTATGCGCCACAGTTTTCTGATCTACTAGTCTGTCGATGGGAATTTAGGGTGTTTCCAATTTCTTGAGGTTGTGAATTGCACCACAATAAGCACAACTGGTTCTTACCTCTTCTGGGTAGGCACCCGGTAGAGGGATTGCTGGGACAGAAGATAACCTTATTTCCATTTGCTTTAAATATCACCAGATGGCTTCCACAGTGGTTCTGCATATCTACCACCAGCAGTGGAGGAGAGTTCCTACTGTGGCACATCCCCTCCAACATTTGTTCATCTCTGATCTTCTGATTTGGACTAGCCTCAAAAGTGTCAAGTGGAGGGCTGAGCCCCGGAGGTGGAGTGGTTAAGTGCAGGACTGCGGCCCATTAGCTTTGCGGTTCAAATCCTGCAGCAGCTCTCTGGGAGCAAGGCTAGGTAGCTCCCACGACCACCAGAGGGCAGTGATGCCCCCCCCCCCAAAAAAAAAAGTGTTAAGTGGTATCTCATGGATGTTTTAATTTGTATTTCTCTGATGGCTCATGATAGATTGGGAGCATTTTCTCATGCTTATTGGCCCTCCAGCTCTCCTCCCCAGTGAAAACTCTATTCAGATCTCTTGCCCACTCCCTTAGGGGATTAACTATTTGCATGCTAGGAGGGTATTGTAGATTTTAGTAGTAAGCCCTTTGTGGTATCTGTTGTGTCATTGCTAAAAATCCTCTCCCAGTCCTTAGGTTCTCTTGTTACTGTCTTGGTCAATTCTCTGGATGCACACAGGTGTTTTATCCTTAGTATATCCCATTTGTTGATTTCAGCTTCATCTGTGTGTGTATATCCTTCCTTATTACAGTCCGCGTATGTATTCCCTGCACCAAGGTTCTTAGGTTTTCCGTGTCCCTTCATTCATGGTCCTGATAGCTTGGGGTTTTACTTCCAGGTTTGTGATCCACCTGAGTTTGTTTTTGTGCATGGGGTGAGATAAGGGTCTTGTTTCATTTTTCTATGGGTAAATATCCATTGTTTCCAACACCACTTGTTAAAGAGGGTATCCTTGATACGTCCCACTTGATACTTTTTGAGCCCTTATCAAAGATCAGTTGCTATATGCTGACGCTGTTATTTCTGGGCTTTTTGTTCTTTTCCATTGTTCTGAGTATCTGTTATTATTCTAGTACCATGCTGTTTGGCTACTGTGGCTGTGTAGTAGGGTGCTAAAGTCAGGTAAGGCGAGCCCCCGACTTAGTCCTTCTTCCTTGAGGAATTCTCTGCTAATTCTGTGCTTCTTTTCTTTCCATATGAAATTAGTCGCTTTTCTAATTCTTTGAAAAAGGTTGTTGGTATTTGAATTAGGATACCATTAAATGTATATAGTGCCTTGGGTTATATTGGCATCTTTACTATGTTGAGTCTTCTAATCCATGAGCATGGAGTATCCTTCCATTTGTGGAAGTTGCTTTTAGTTTCCTGTTTTCCTTGTATAAATCTTTTTTGTTTGTTTGTTTGTTTGGGCATCACTGCTCTCTGGTGGTGGGAGTAGGAGGCCTATCCCCACTGCTGGAATTGAACCTTCATCCCAGTGGGCCGCAGTCCCACGCATAACCACTGCACCACAGGTGCTCAGCCTGCATAAGTCTTTTGTTGTTTGGGGATATCTATATCTAGCTATTTCCTATCTCTATCTATCTAATCTATCTATCTATCTATCTATCTATCTAATCTATCTATCTAATTCTTGTCCTTTTTTAAAAATCAGTGTTGCGAGGCTGAGCCCCGATGGCGTAAGTGGTTGAGTGCGGGACTGCGGCCCATGGGTTTGGCGGTTCAAATCCAGTGGCGGCTCTCAGGAGCGGCACTGAGTAGCGTCCACGACCACCAGAGGCAGTGATGGCCCCCCCCCAAAAAAAAATCAGTGTTGCAAATAATATTGATAGACTTTGAGATGTTAAACCATCTTTCATCCCTTGAATGACTCCCAACTGATCATGATGAATGGTATGCATTACATTTATATTCTATTGACCAATATTTTGTTAAGGATTTTTGCATATATGTTCATTAGCGATACTGGTGTGTAGTTCCATATTTCTGGGTGAAGCATGCCCTCTTTGGGGGTTTGTCATCTTTTTCTATTCTCTGGAATAATTTGTGGAAGATTGGTGTCAACTCTTTCCTGAATGCTTGGTAGAATTCTTCTGTGAAGCCATCTAGTCCAGGAACTTTTTTCATGGGTAATTTCTTGACAACCATGTCTGTTTCTTCTTTTGCTATAGATATGATGAGGTTGTTGACCCCTATCTGAGATAATCTAGAAAGATTGTTTTCCCAAGTTTTTGTCCATGCCTTCCACACCATTGAATTCATTGGAATGCAGACTTTGTTAGTACTTTGTGATTATTCTTTTTTTTTGGGGGGTGGGGCATCACTGCCCTCTGGTGGTGGGAGTAGGAGGCCCAGCCTTTGTTTCGTGGAGCTGGATTTGAACCTCCATCCCAGTGGGCCGCAGTCCTGCGCACAACCACTGCGCCACCGGGGCTCAGCCTGTGATTATTCTTTTAATCCTCTTGGGGTCCATTGTGATTTCCCTGCTTTTATCCCTCATCCTGGCTATTAATGTCTGCGCCTTCTTTTCCTTGGTTAGGTTTGCCAGCAGTCTGTCAATTCTGTAGATCCTTTCATAGAACCAGCTTGATTTATCACACTGTTCTCGTGCCTTCCCACTTGTTTAACTCTGCCCTGATTTTTTTTTTGGGGGGGGCATCACTGCTCTCCGGTGGTGGGAGTAGGAGGCCCAGCCCCACTGCTGGAATTGAACCTCCATCCCAGTGGGCTGCAGTCCCGTGCACAACCACTACGCCACCGGGGCTCAGCCCTCTGCCCTGATTTTTATTATTGCTTTTCTTTTGCATTGGAGTTGTTCTGTTTTCTCTGTTCTAGTTGCTGGAGGTTTTGTGATAGTGTATCATTTCTAAGTCTCTCTTCCTTATTCACATATGCATTAATTGCTATCAAACTTTCTCTGATAACCGCTTCTGCTATATTCCATAGGTTTGGGTACATTGTATTCTCATTCTCATTGGTTTCCAGAAACTTCCTAGTTTCCCCTCTAATCTGGGCCAGTACCCATTTGTCACATAAGATCGTTATTCATTCTCCAGTTGTTTGCGCTTGTATTCCTGGTTGTCCTTTTGTTGAAGATCTCCAGCTTTCTGGCATTTTCTGGCATAGTGTTCCGAGAGGGATGTCTGAGTCATCTCAATGTGTTTGAATTTACTCAGGCTCAAATTGTGTCCCAGCATGTGTTCTATTTTTTTAAATGAGCCATGTGCCCTTGCAGAGAATGTGAAGTTTTTTGCTTTTGAATGGAGAACTCTATAAATGTCTGTCAGGTCCAATCACCTAATTGTAGTGTTTAGTTCTGTAACCTCATTGCTGAGCTTCTTTCCCAGTAATGTCTTCCTCTGATAGTGGTGTATTAAAGTCATACACTGTGCTGAGCCCCCGGGGACGTAAGTGGTTGAGTGCGGGACTGCGGCGGGCTTGGTGGTTCGAATCCAGCGGCGGCTCTCAGGAGCAGCACTGGGGAGCGCCCATGACCACCAGAGGCACTGATGCCAAAAAAAAAAAAAAAAAAAGTCATATACTATGATTGTTGAGTATGAGTTATTTTTTCAGCTTTTGAATAGTTTGATGAATTTTGCAGATTTCTCATAAAGTGCACATATATTTATTATGCCTTCTCTTTCTTGATCTGACCCTTTGTGCATTATATAATGTTCATCCCTGTCTCTCATTAAGGTTTGACTCCTTGAAGTCAATTTTGTCAGTGATTGGGATTTTAACAACTGCTTTTTTTTTTTTTTTGCATCACTGCCCTCTGGTGGTGGGAGTAGGAGGCCCAGCCCCACTGCTGGAATTGAATCTCCGTCCCAGTGGGCCGCAGTCCCGCACATAACCACTATGCCACCGGGGCTCAACCCAACAACTGCTTTTTAAAAATTGCCTTTTGCCAGCTATATTTTCCACCAGCCTTTTACTTTTAGTCTATTTTTGTCTGTGAACTTAAGATGGGTCTCTTGCAGGCAACAAATTGATGGGTTTTATTTTCTTCGCCATTCTGCTAATCTTTGCCTTTTAATGGTTGAGTTCAGACTGTTGACATTTAGAGGTATTACCACCATCTGTGGATTCATTGACGTCACCTCGTGCCTTTTGTGCCTGTCTCTCTTCATATCAGTGTGCTGTGTTGGGGGGGGGGGGGGGG
>PVJH01019186.1:0-43410 GCA_004026705.1 Nesogale talazaci | reverse complement strand
GGGGAGTGTGCCTCCTCAGAGGAGCCCATTCTATTGTTCTAGCCCATTAGCAAAGCAAGCCTCCCCAAGAGGCAGGTTTAAAGGTCCCTAGCTGAGGCATTTGGGGCTAGCTTCATCTTCAGTCTGACATTCTGGAATGTGCAGCTTCCTCTGATACCTGAAAGCTGACTTTCCCGCCACACTTGTGTTTGCAGGGAGCTTGAGTAGTGGGTAGATGAGATATGCACTAGAGGCAACACTTTAATGGCCACCGGGGAATGCATTGATTAAAATTTAATTCCTCAGTGTTATTATAGAACTACTATCCATACAAAATATAGATAAGCCAGCCTTGTTAGCTTGATCAAGGCCATATTGCCATGTGGGGTTTAGGGCAGCGGCTGCCCAAATAGGTCTTGTAAGGCCCCTGCTCACTGCTGCAGGGTTCTCGGGCTTCTTGGAGAAGGAATAAGCAGGGCTGAACCTGGGAAGAGAGATTCTGACAGGAAAGGACTGGCAACAGGAAGTGTAGTCTGGCACATCAAGGGGGTGGGGGCAGGGGTTGGGGCGGTCACTGAACAGCACAGATCCATCCGTTCTTAGGTGAGCATGGCGCTGATTCAGACCTCAGCCACATGCACCGATCCCCTCATAGGCACACACACCCCGGCTGGCCTTCAGCGTCTGCCCCACGTGTCATCTTCAGCCTTTCCCCAGGACGGGACCCCGTCGCTCGTCTCAGACCACATGCTGCCCTCTCCCACCCAGTGTCTTTCTACTGGTAGACTCCACACCAAGGGCTTGAGTCTCCAGCAATTTCCAGACTTTCCTCTCCACAGAGCCGGAACAGTTTTCCCACTTCAAACTCAGCAGGTCTCCAGGGCTCCTTGTCATCATCAAGGAAATATGCTGCCAGCCCCGAGGGTCCCCTGGATTTCGTGCCATCATGATGTCATCAATCCTTCCCAGTCTGCTGCTCCTTCCAGCCCACTGTCTCAGTCCTGATCATGTCTTCCGCACAGGACTGGAATGCCCTCCCCTGTGGCCCCTCTTCGCTCGTCTCCATTCATGCCATATAAGCTTCTGTCCCCACTCCATCCCTTCTCATGTTTCCTAACATCCTTCCTGACACTCACCTCCTGAAAACTTTTCCAACCCTCTCCTATGTGTGCTGTCCATATGGAATCCCTAAGTAGTGCAAACAATTGGTGCTAATGAAAAAGTTCAAGGGTGGAAGCCACACTTTGAGGTCCCTTCGAAGAAAGTCCTGGTGACCAACTTCAGAAAAAAGAAAGAAAGGAAAGAAGGAAGGAAGGAAGAAAAATAGAAAGAAAAGCAGCCATCCCTGTAGAGAAGCATGGTCCTACTCTAGGCACACCTGGGGCTCCCAGACACCAGAGTTGACTAAATAGCAGTTGGTTCCAGTTTCCCTTCAATACAAACTCAGAACTCACAGGCAGGCTCTGCAGCAACCTTCACAAAGGATCTGTTTGGGATAAAACTGCCTCCATCTCCTATCTTCCATATATTCATTTCCCCAACCTTAAATTTTTCACTCAAACCATACAAAAATCTCTTGACTGCTTTTCAGATTATTCCAAGCTCCGACATTCCTCTGGGCCCTTCCACGAGCCTTTCCTTCTGCCAACAGCTTCATCTGATCTTATTTTCCTGCTAAGTCTCTATTCATCATTCAAGTCACCAATTAAATGCTTCCTTCTTGGTGAAACTTTCCAGATTTCCCCCAGGCTCGCTTGGGGAGTGTACGTTCCTGCTTGCCATAGTGGCAATTATCTGCTGGTGGTACAGCTGGACTCGCTGCATGCCTGCCTCTCTACCCTGTGTTTTAAGGGCATAGGATGTGTTTTCTTCTTTGTAGTCCTAAATGCTTGGCAAGCATTCATTCAATTCCTTCTTCTTTCATTCAACAAATAGAGTGTGCGAGTATTTAGTACTTAGAATGAGTCATCTACATCACCTGGTATATCCATAGGACACTAACTCCTGCCCTCTTAGAACTTAAAGTCCGGTGTGGGGGTGGGGGTGGGGAGGGGTGGATCAAGGTCAGTAGAGAGACAATTGTCGGGGAGGCCAGCACTATCTTGAGGGAGACAGGTCAAAAGTGCTGTTGGCATAGGTAGTGGTGCCTTGCTCAGTCTTGGCATTTCTCAGGAGGAGTGAGTCAGAGGTGTGGCCAGAGGGCCATGTGGTGTCCAGATTGCTTCTGGTGTGAGGGCTCAGGCGCTTAGACATTTCAGAAGGCAGAGCTGGAGAACAAAGAGGAAGCAGTGCGAGGAAGGGAACTAAGAATGGTGCTTTGCACAGAAACCCGCTCCCAGGGGCCTTTTAAGTCACTTTACAGAGAGGGACCTTTGTTTGGTCCCAACGCCCAGTAAATTACAAAAGTGTTTTAAGCACTTTGTCTCTTTTAAACGTGCTTCTTATGTAGTTGCCTTTAGTCGAAAAAGAAAGAAAAATTTTTGTAATCAGATTGTTGTAAGAGCAAAAAGAAGTAATAGGCCATCCCTCTCATGTTTTCTGAGCTGAGGTAACTGCTGTGATCAGCGCCCGTTCTGCAGGTTGGTGTAAGTGCAGGCAAACATAGGCGGGCCTGCATGTTTCATTTCACTTCTTAGGCTCGTTGACAAAAATGAGATCATAAAGTATACATTTTCCTGCAGCGAGCTTTTAGTACTTAATAGATTTGTATCTCTCCATATGAACATATGGCTAGACTTAACATAGTCTTCTGTGAGTGTGATGGCTACAGATAGTATTCACCGCTTGTCTGCCAGTTTGTCCTACTGGGGTGGCTTGTGAGTGGCTGTGCTTCTAGAAGCTATGTCACTTTCATTTCAAATGCCAGCAGGGCCACTCTGCGAGCAAGTTTCAGCAGAGCTTCCAGACTACAGACAACCAAGAAGGACTCGGCTCCCCACTCAGGAGTAGAAAATAGCCAAAAACCTTCTATTCAACTCAGAAGCACACCCAGACACTGAAAGCCAACATGAAGGAAGCAGAGCATTATCAGAAATACTGCTAGCAAACAGGAGCAGATTTCTTGAAGATGGGCTGATCGCAGTGAAGTGATCTTCTGTACAACCTTCTACTGATGGGAACTTGGAAAGTGCAAAGCATCACCTTAGGCACATTTGAAGTGGTCAGTAATGAAATGTAGCATGTGAAGATCAATATCCTAGGCATTAGTGAGTGAGCTGAAGTGACGGGGATTGGCCCTTTTGAATCAGAAGATCGTATGCTCTACTATGTCAGGAATAACACAACCAAGAGGAATGGCATGACGTTCATTGTCCAAAAGGATCTAGGTAGATCCATTGTGAAGAAGGCTGTCTGTAATCAGGTTATCTCTATCTGCATTCAGGGAGATCCAATCAATATGCACTAACCACAGAAGCTAGTGATGAAGAAATTAAATAATTGTCCCAACAATTTCAGTTAGAAATTGATCACTATGTAATCAAAGTGCATAGATAATTATTGTTGATTGGAATGCAAAAGTTGGGAACAAAGAGGACGGAGCAGTCTATGGGAAATAAGGATTTGACACAAATGAAGGTAGAGATTACATGATGGAATTTTGCAAAACCAATCATTTGTTCATAGCAAACACCATTTTTCAACATCACAAAAGGTACGTATGTATACATGGATTTCCCAAGATAGAATACTAAATCTGTGAGAACACACCACGGAGAAGTTCAGTATCAATAGCTAAAACCAGACTAGGGATTGACTGTGGAACAAACCATCAATTGCACATATGTAAGTTCAGCACAAAGCTGGAGAAGTAGAAAACAAGTACAGTACACAAGTGTCAAAATACGACTATAAGTTGTATGAATTTCAAGAACATCTTAAGAACAGGTTTGACAAAAGTAAAACAGAACACACTTGACACATTGAACACCAATGACTGAAGACTTGATGAGCTGTGGGAGGACATCCTGGCCATCGTTCATGAAGAAAGCATAAGGATATTTAAAAGACAGGAAAGAAAGAAAATATTGAAATGGATGTCACAAGAGATGCTGAAATTTGCTATTAATCATAAACGAAAGGAAATAGAAGAAAGGATGAAGTGTAGGAACTGAATAGAAAATTTCTAAAGGTACCTTAAAAAGCCAAAGCCAAATATTTTCGTGAAATGTGCAAGGACCAGAATAAGAAAACCCAAGGGGAGAACACATTCAACATAACTGAAATGGAAAGCACTTGAGGAAAAAAAAAAACAAGCCTGAATTGCAATTTTGAAATATCCTATAGGCAAAATATTGAATGGTGCTGGGAACACCAAGAGAAGGCGGAAAGAACACACAGAGCCACGGAACCCAAAGGAACTAGCTGACAGTTACAACACTTCAGAGGTAGCAACTGAGCAAGAACCAAGGGGGTTGAAGGAAGAAGCTCAAACTACAATGAACGGACTAGCCAAAAACAAGGGTCCAGGATGAAATACTCAAAGAAACCTTTCAGAAGCCCAAAGCAGCACTGGAAGCTCATCTGTGCCTGGAAATGTGGGACATGCACCATACTATCCGCGGATGCAGCTGTAGTCCATAGTGTGAATTACAACTCCATTTAAGAAAGACCAAAATCCTCACAACTGGACGGACAGGTAACGCGACAAATGGAGAAAAGGTTGACGTTGTCAGTGATCTTCTCTTACTTGAATCCACAATCAATGCTCATGGAAGTCACACCGTGAAGAGATGAAAAGATGTGCTGCATCAGAGAAATCTGCTGCACAAGATCTCTGTAAAGCATCGAAGAACAAGGATGTTTATTTTGAGGACTGAGGTGCATCTGACCCAAGCCCCCGGTGTTCTCCGTTACATCATCTGCATGTGAAAGTCGGACATTGAATAAGAAGGCCACAGAAGAATGGATGCACTTGAATTGTGGTGCTGAAGAAGACAAGTGGAAGTCCCAGGGACTGCTAAAAGGACAAATCGATCTGTCGTGGAAGAAGTGAGGCCAGAGGGTTTCTGAGAGGCAAGGCGAACAAGACTTCATCTCCCCTACCTTGGGCATGTTGTCCCTGGGAAGGACATTATGTTTGGTAAGTGGAGGGACGCAAAAAAGAGGAAGGCCTTTGACAAGATGGACTGACCTAGCACCTGCTTCCCTGTTCTCCGGCACAGGAGCGATCGTGAGGAGAATGCAGGGCCAGGCATGGATTTCTTCTGCTGAGCATCAGGTGGCTCTGGGTTGCAGATGACTTGTTGGGACCTAATAACAACAACAACATAGATAGTATGGTGCTACCATTCTTCCTGGCCATTTTATTAGTAGTCGGCCAGCAGATACTTTGCAGTATTTTGCTTTAGGTAAATTTGTGTACAGTCTTGTCCATGTGGTCTTCGATATCAGAGAACTTTTACATCTACTGAAATGCCTGCTAAACCAGTGTGTGTGGGGGGTGCCTTTCAAACTCGGGCCAGATGCTTCCCACCCCCCCACCCCCCGAGGGTTTGGCTATTTCCACTTCCAACAGGAAGGTATAAAAGTGCTCATCTTGCTCTGCCCTTCACTGCTGGTCTGATGCTGCTGTCTCGGAAATTTTGCCCAGCAGATGAATAAATCATTTTATTTGCAAGCCTCTGCTCAATCCTTCTCTACTGTGTTTATCTACAAATCTGTTGTGGTCCTTTAGGAATTTCCATTTAAAATTTTTCTTTCATATGCTTCTAATACCTTCTGCCAATTTTATAAAGCCATTTATATGGGCTTTGGAAAAATTAAGGATAATAACCTTCCCCATGTGCCACAAACACTTTCTCTAAGTCTATAGTTGGTCTTTGGGCTTTTTATGTGATATTTTAAAAAACGTTTTACTGCAAATTAGATGCAGGTTTATATAGCGTCAGTTGTATGTTCTACAATGCACCAAACCTCCCCATGTCTTGTCCCGTTTCCATCCTGTTTTTCCCATCTCACTCTCTCTGGATATTATCCTCCCTTTCATTCAAGTTCCTATCTGTCTACACTCTAGCCTGCAACCTCTGCTTCTTTCCCTTCCTCTCCTGCCCCTGATAACCATCACAGCCTGTTTATTTTCTTTAAATGTGAAACCATCTTGACTTCTTAAAATATGGAATAATGGTCTCCTAGTATTTGTCCTTATATGAATGACTCATTTCACTCCTCGTTGTCTCCCCCCGATTTGTCTCTTCCATGTGATGCTTTGCAGAGTCATCCTTGTCCTTGGTCATGGCGCAGTGCCCCATGGCGTGGATAGGGCACCATCTGCATGGTACTTTTTGTTGTTACCACTTGAAAAGTTATAGAAGAAAACATGTCTTTTTTCTCCAGTATGGGTTGTGCGGTTCTTGTTATTATTAAAAATATTCACTCTATTCCCAAACTATACAATCTGCCCCTTAAATGTTCTTCAAATAGTCAATGTATGTGATTTTCTTTTTATTTATAACTAGAACTTTAACCCACACTCGTGTGGACTTTATCTCTCTATTTCACATAGTTGTCATGGATTGAAGCATGTCTCCCAAAAAATATGTGTTGAAATTCTAGCCCCTCTACCTGCCAAAGGTGTCAGCAGCTAACAAGCTTAGCTTGTAAGGCAGCTCTAGTTCTCTCAGAGGTGCCTGCGACGAAGGTCTGATGAAGCCGTAGGAAGCACAGTTCTACTCTGACAAACCCCAAATTCTGCTCTGCCCAAACACCAAAAAATCATCACCACTGGGATTTGACACCACAGCAACTGGCCAAAGTAATAATAACTGTAAACAGGAGTTTGTGAGAAACGGATTTTTTATGTTACTGAGGTCATGCCAATGTACTGTGGGTCCTAAAACTAATCACTTCAATGTTACCAGAGGAGTAAAATAGAGATACACACAAGGGAAGTTGTGTGAAGACAGGCACACATGACAAACACGTCAACAGGCCCAGGATTGCTAAGGATTTCCAGCTAGTAGAAGCTGAAATAAACAAGAAGGGCCTCTCCTTGGAGTCACCAGGACTGGGAGAAATTAACTATTGTTCCTTAAAGTTTTTCTGTTATGGTGTTTCTATGCCTAGTAATGAAGGTAGGGGTCTATCCCAATGAAAACCATTAGATCAGCACCATTTCTTCAACTAATCCTAACTTTTCCACTAACTGAAACACCACCCTTACCAAATACTAAGTATGCAAATAAATATATTCATGCTTGAATGAACCTATCCCAGGGAACAAGTTATTCATGTGTCAAGAACACTGTCTTTTGATGACCATCACTGCATCCTAAATTTTCATATTTGGTAAGGCAAAATGTCTCCCATTTTCTTTTTCAGAATTATCTGTCGATGTCTCCAAGTATGATATTGAAACCTCCCACTATAATTTTAGTTTTTAATAAAATTAATCTTGCAACTTAGGGAGGAGTGGCGGTGACAATCTAGCTATGTGGCAATTCCAGCCAGAACTGGGCCGGCACAAGGAGATCTGCTGACTTAGCCCAGCGGGAATAGGAGTCTGAGCTCCAGGTACCTTTGCAGTATAGGCATGTGGAGGTACTATTCTGAAGGGGAGAGGAGAATGATGACAGATCAGAGAGATCCTCCATCAGAACGCGGATCAAACCCACCACCAATGAGTAAATTTTGACCCATAGGGTTTCAGAGACAGCCTCATCTGCCTCCCACAGTGTGGTTGCTTTGTGTGCAGACTTTGCAGTCAGCAGTCCAATGTTTCCTCTGTAGCACCCCTGGTTTGTAAGTTCTGTGAGAAAGGCTCCACAAAACCAAAAATGCACTGCCATTGAGGGGATGCCAACTCATAGGGGACAGGCTAAGATCTCATCACACACACACACACACACACACACACACACACGTTTGAGACTAGTTCTTCACAGAAGTAGGAAGCCCTGTCCATCGCTCAAGCAGCTGGTTATTTCAAATTGCTGACCTTGCACTTAGGAACCCAATGCCCTCCACCAGGCTTCTGAAGGCCCTGAGGTATACCCAGCAGGAACTTAACAAAGACTGGTTAGCTGGGTGAATGAGCACCAAGTCATTCAAGCAGTCACCTTAGGGTCTCTCACATGCACAGTCTTGGGCTCCAATTCCTGGCCACCTGGCTACCTGAAAGCCTCCTAGCATTCTGGACCCCAACAGCCCTTCTCCCCTCCTTCTCAAGTCCCAGGGGTCACTTTTCTCAGACCTGGGGCCTGTTGACCCTTGCCTTCTGGGAATTCTCACCCTCCCCAGGACTTTCCTCCCTCCTAGGTGTCTGCAAAGTCTGAGCAGAAAAGGGCTGATCATCCTGCCCTTCTAGCCACCCCTCAGGATGTCTGCAGTGACTCCTCAAGCTGCACCATCCCCCAGCACCAAGCCCCTTCTTGAAGTAGGTGTGCCTCCACTGTGGCCTCCCTTCACATGGCCTCCTCCTAGGACCACCTCCTCTGATGCCTCCTGACATGGCTTCACTTCTGGCACCTTCCTTGTAAGCACAGCTGGGAAACATAGGGACCCCACAATTCACACGAGGGTATGTTGTCTCTCTGCACCTGAGCCTTCGCTCCAGGCTTTGCAGGCATCGGGTAAGGAGTCAGAGCACAGCATTGTGGTGAAATCATCTTCCAACCTGAAACCAAAAATATTCTCTAAAAACATTTGTTTGGCAGACCTCCTCAAAAAGGACAGCCTGGAGCAGTGGGCTAGCTCTTTCAAGGATGAGCTGTGTGTGCACTCAAACTGGCAGCAGCCACTCGAAAGACTCCATGGGCACTTCAGGAGGCAGTGACATCAAGTGAATGATTTGTTCAGGAGGAACAAGTCAAAGAGAAGAGGGCGAGTGTGGCTGTGTGTACCGAAGGATGTGATCACTAAATGGGACGTTTAGAACTGGTTGTACAGATATATGTCCTGCTCTTATAGTCCCAACAACAAACAAAACATTAAAAAAAAAAAAAGAATGTGATTTTCACCATAGCACAATACTGACCTCAACACCCTTGGTTCTCCCCTGGGGTGCAGTGGAGAGCAGAGCCCCTCAGCCGTCGTCCCACAGCCTGGGTCCCCATTGCCCTACAAATAGAGCCGACTGAGGCCCGGGAGAGTGCTTGAAGCCTCAGAGATGCCTCACCGCTCTGGTTTCTATGACTTCCCCCAGCCTGTCATCTGTCCCCCACCTAGGAATCCTCACTCTTCTGAAATGCATAAGCCAAGCCTGTGGCTACTCATAGGTCTGTGTTCCATCCCTCTGCCCGCTACCCTCCCAGTAGAGGCACAAGCCCTGTTTATTGGACCAGCTTGTGGATGGACTCCCAGAGAAATGGGCTAAGCTCTCCTGAGTTCAAGACCCGAGTCAACAAATCCACGGTGGTGAAGGCATTACCTGTCAATCTCATGACTTCTAGTCCCTAGTCTCTGCCAGCCCCTCCTGCTGACGCAGGGCCTGCACCCCTTCTCATTCTCTCGGGGTTGGGAGTTTCCCAGCTGCTCACCACCACCAGCTGGCTTCCTGGTTTCCCTTCCTCTAGAGTGCCTTCCTCCCCGCTGCTCTTCAGCATCTGCTTTGCACAAAAGAGGCTTGAACAGCCACAAGCAAGACCTCTGAAATTCGTAACAGCCCGTCTTCTCCCTCCCAAACCCACCCCAAATTTCACACCAGACACAGTGTGTGGAGGGTCACCCTGCATCTCAAACCAGCCCCCTGTCCCTTATGCCCAACAGGGCCTGCTTTTGAGAAAGCTTTCAAAACACGCCACCTGCGGGGGATGGGGTGGGGTGGGGTGGGGGTGGGGTGGGGGGCAGCAGAAAGGAAAGGAAAACAAAAACAACACAGACCTCTGTGTCATCATGTCCCAGAAACTTGGGAGGGTGGCTGCCAGCTTTGGGGAGGGGCTGTGAGAGACACTGGGGCCAGAGAGCTGGAAATGGCAAGAAAACAAACTACCCTGAGCGGCCCATGTAGGCTCTTAAAGAGAACCCCGCCACTCATTAACCAGTGCTAAAACCAGCTAAGGGAAAAAGAAAAATAAATGAACTCATTAAATCCGGAAGGAGAGAAGTCCTGGAGGCTGAAACAAGGAAATTCCCAACACCCACTGAGGAAAAATAGGGGGTGTTGGTCCTGGTAGAATCACAGCCAAGAGTAGGGGCTTGTCCCCCATATTGGGAGGGGGTGTTAATGTCACTCTGTAGCACCCCCACAGGGGATGGGCCATTTCCCTCTTGACAAACCGCTGTTCTGGAGAAATAGAGCTACTTGCTGTAGCATTTGGAAAGCCAGCAACGCAGTCCCTCTTCAGAGCTGCTGGCCCTGGGTCACATGCCTGGGGAGTCAGGTGGGAAGTTCCAGGAGCATGTTGACTTCTTGGGAGAATTATGGCTTAAACCCACACGGTGGGTCTCGCTGTCTGGGGCAAATTCAGCCTTAGGGTTGGCTTAATGAGGCCACTCATCCTTAGGGATCCCGTTCATTCTCATCCTTGCCAGTTTACCAAGGACCATCTGTTTGGGGTCTGGTGGACTGCCTCCCACCCCCCACCCCTTACCGCTTGCTGGAGTTTGCTGCCAGCATCCTCTCCAGGGGAGTGGCGGCAGAGGGCCAAGTTTCACCCCCTTAGCTTGGTGGGTTCTGAATGGTCCCTCCCCAGCGGCTGCGGATGAGATTCTTTCTTTCCTGGCTGACTTTAGCTTTTGTCTTGAGTAACAGGACCCCACCCCCAACCCAGGTGGCCTAGCTCAAACTGTGAGCACACCTTGTGTGGCCAGCTGGGAGGATGCACCGGCGGCAAGAACAATGGCTTGCAAAGGAGGCAGGCCTCACCCCACCTGCCCGTGGCCAGGCAGCCGTGGGTCCGCACAGAAAGCCTCTAGCACATCCGAGTGACACATCAAGACTTTCCTGAAGTGGCAAGGGAGGGCAGGGGCATGAGGGAATGGGGAGTCAGGGAGGGAGATGGAGGTACCTGCAGGTGCCTTCTGCAGAGCGAACGATGAGCAAGGCATAGAGAAATGAGAGGGCAGCCATACTCTGCCCCCCCCTCCTGCCCCCCCAGGAAAAGAAGTGGCCAGGTTTCGTCTGGGCCCTCAGCGGCCCTCCTTCAGCCGGGACTGTAGGGATGTCAGAAGGCGTCTTCTAGGTGACTCACAGGCAGAGCTAGCATTTGTCTAAACTTGAAATCTCTCAAGGCACTCTGCAGCCGGCGAGATCCAGACGCAGCCGCTCCCTTTGCCTCCCCCTCTTCCCTCCTGACACAGGAGGGAGCACAGTATTAGAGCGAGGGAGTTTCCGAGCGCCCTCTCCGTGGTGTGAATCGCAAAGCTCCTGATAACTCACAGGCGATGACGGGCGGGTCTTTAACCTCTCTGCGTCACTCTGCTGTCTTTTAGATAATGGGAATGATACTATATCCCAGGGAAGCTCACAGGGGCCAAGTCAGGGGCAGCTACAATACATTCCACAGACAAGGTTTATGGATATTGGAGATAACGTATGCGAAATGTCCAGAGAAACGCTTGGAACATTCTGGATACTTTTGCATTGAAATGGCCTAGAGGGTGGGGCATCGCACTGTAACTGGGGGAAGGGTGGGCAGCTACAGGGAAGGATGGCTGTCTGCCCCGGTGAGGATTTAGTCGAGGGTCACTGCGAGGCAGCGTGGGCTTCCTAACAGTGGGGTTAGTGTTTGATTTGGTGTTCCCAGGGCCGCTCGCATTAGTTATCCTGGGTCTGGGGTGTATCCTAGCGCCGGGAGCCTTCGGTGCCTGGCTCCTGCGCAGGACGCCTTGGGGCCCGTCCCTGCCCTGACCCCCAGCTCTCCCTGTGCCTTCCAGCACGGTAACAACCCTGAAAGCTGCTGGGATCCCCAGCGGCCTCACCCGCGGAGTCCACCCTTTGCTCAAGGCAATGGAGAAAACCCATCGGTATGCATGAGCACGCTCTTGGAAGCCAAAGTCCCTTCTGAATATAATCGGAGGGGTCAAAAGTGCTCCCGGGTTCTCAAGGGAGGTCGGCTTGAAGGTCAAGACCAAATACTAGTCTAGATCTGAAAGCACAGTAGACACCTCGTGGGTCGCTTCCTGACAAGGCGATTTACAAGAAAGAAGGAGCCAGCCTGAGATTAAAGTTATAGAACTCTCTCAGTCGGGTCTTCCAAAACTTCTTCATGCAGAACTAGATAGGAACTCACATCTGCCCCACGAGGGTCTCTATTCGTGGGTGAGGGGAGGGGCGGGAGGCTAGGAACCGCCCCCTGGAGAATCCCTGACGGTTCTTTTTTCCGAAGGCTAGCTAGTTGCGTGGTCGAAGTGCTAACAGGACCTTTTGTGTTGGGGGCAGAAAGCAAACCACCACAGCGATCAGTTGCCGAGCCTGCGCGCCCCGGGGCTCCAGGGACCAGCTGGCACCTGGAAGGCGGCGGCGAAAGGAAGCTGGCAGCAGAAGTGAGCTGAGCTGCAACCTGGTGAGCTCGATGAGGGCCACCTCTGGCTGAGGTTGCCGCCGAGGGAATATGGGGTCATCGTCCGGCAGAACCTCGCCGGCCCGGGGAACAAAAGGTGCTTTGTGCTTTGTGCCGGGCTCAGGGCTGCTCACCCGCGCCACCGTGTGGCAGAGCGGGGAGCGGCGCAGAGAGCCCAGCCCAGCCCTCTTCTGGCACAAAACCCGCCGGAACCATGATCCCTGTCTTTTGGGACTGGTAAAGGGGGTGACTGGAGGAGATGCTGGGTTCCTGCCAGTAAGTCAGACAGAGGCTTTTGGCATTCAACTGGAGAAACAGAGGTGACGTACTCACCTGCTCATCTTTGCAATCTGAGTTTGGGGAGTAATCCTTACTTCTTTCACGCTTGCTGTGGAAGCTGTGGAATTAGGCCCAGCCAAGCCAAGAGGAGCCCTGGTGACCTGGTGGACTATGTGGTGGCCTGTTAACTGCAAGGCCAGCTATTTGAAAATGCCAGCCCATTCCACCAGAGAAAAATGGGGCTTTCTCCTAACAAGGACTGCGGCAAAGAGTTGCAGGGGCAGTAATAATGTGCCCAATAAGGTCATCAATTGTAGCAAACCCTCCATATTGATCACTGCGAGCCTATTAAAATAGATAGGAACGATGACAGATTAGACATCAGGACGGATCCCCAGAAAGTGCTTCATCCACACAGGTTAAACGGACCTTCTCGCCCATTAGCCAGACTTAGCAGGACAACAGTCCACAAGTGACTCTTGTAATGGCAGCTGGAAGGGGTGGAGCCTGTGAAGCAGAACAGAGAAGGCACAGGATTCTGAAAACAAACAGGCGAAATCCTAGCACAGGCTCTGTGCTAGACATCAGGCATGTCCAGTCAGAGTTTAGGATAATGAAATTACTTTGACCTCATGGATCTGTCACACCTCTGATGCAGGAAGTAGATCTCTGATAAAGGAAGTAGATTTTCATTAATAAGGCTTCCATCTAGCTCATCAGTTGCAACAATTGTCCCACAGGAATACAAGATGCTAACAATCAGAGGAATACAGTGAGTAGTAGACGGGGCTGTACATGACCACCTCCTTGCAGTCTGGTTCATGTAATCCGAAAAGCGCTCTCATCAAGAAAGCCTATTGTCAAAATCAAACCAGACAGCGACAGCCTGCAATACCCCCATGGTGGTGCCCAAAGTTGCCATGCCATGTGGTCAGCAAGTGGTACCGGTGAAGCTGATCTCACAGAGAGCTGGAAGACACCTCAGCCTGCCTGTGGTGTGGGTTGGGGGTGGGGAGCATGAGGAGATTTTTGAAAGCGTGGATCTCTGAGCTGAAATGTGAAGGATGAATCAGTTTCCCAACTGTGAAGAAAGGAGGGGAGGGGTTGGGACAGCCATCCCGGGATAGAATAAGCTTGAAGACAAGGAACTGAGCAAATCCCATTGATGAGGGGAAAATTCTAAATTCCTCTCTATGCGATACAAAAAATCCTGCTCACTCTATAGGCACAACCCCACCCACACTCCAGCACACACCCAAATGCCAGGTGCTGTGTGCTTCTCTCTGTGGACACAGGCTTTATGGTGCCTGTGCATGGGAATGGCTACAGAGTGATACACACGGGTCACATGGCCAGCTGCTAATCAAATGTTAAAGACTGGACCCCATCCTAAGGGGCTTCAGAAGAAAGATCTGTCAGTCTGGGGACCACCTGAAGTGCCACTCTCCGCTGACACCCGTGAGGCCACCAGGAGTCGGAGTGTTTTAGCCAGAATTTGTTGACCTTGACACAAGCCTTTCTCCCTGGTTTATTGACAAGAGTCAGCTCCAATTCTGGCTGCTTTGTGAACTTCTCTGGCCTGCCTAGGCAAAGACATACTCCTGCTCAGGACCCAACCCTTTCAACGTATACTTTATTTTCTATAGCAGCCTACCCCAGAAAACTGTGATCACAGTCCTCACAGAGGATGCCTGCCGCTCCCCATCACGTGCCTTAGGCTGCCCTGTGCACAGTGCCCGGTGCAGAGGAGGCATTCAGAACACTGGAGGCAATTAGGTAAAATAAGGAGAGGGAAGACTTGCCGGGGTCTGTTGCTTTCAAGTTCACGCCACAAAACTCTTTAAAATATTTGTGTTGGTGTTGGAACTTTGGGATATCTTAAGGTTTCATTAGGATTAGGTTGGCATAGATTTCAATTTCCAAGGCAGAGGGTGAGACATAAAAATGTTCTTGGGAAGAAAATTGTTCTTGGGTTGGCTTTCCATCCCAAGATTGTATTGCATTTCAGAATCTACCCACTGTGATGAACTCCATTCTTAGCAAAATGAAAAGCCTAGCATTCTTCCATTTCCAATTTCACTCCAAGACCATGGCACCCTGGGACTGAGGCTTCAATGAGCACAGCCCAATGCTCATTTCCAAGACTCCAGAAGGCACTTCTGCCTATTTATTTTGCCTTCCAAGCACCAAGATTAGCTTTCAAAGCTGTAGATGCAATCCAGGGAAAATAATTTATAGGACAGGCCGGGGTGGATCACTGACTAAAAATGACCTGCTCTGTCCCCAGTTCTCTTCATTGCAGCCATCCTTTCCCAGCAAGCCTCTGTGTCATTTCAGAGCTGTTCAGTAAATGACCTACATGTCCACCAATCCTGTATAAACCACATGAATGGGCAGAGTCACCTGATTTAATAATACCCTACCAACATTAAAAAGAAGGCGGAGCATACCTGTTTGCTGACACAAGAAAATGTTCTGGAACTTGGTAAGCTAATCTATTCATGGGATTTTATGGTTAGAAATGGGACTTGATAAATGTAAGCTGAAATATTTATCCCCCTTTTTCGTAATGTGTGAAAATGTTAATCATAAACTTAATTATTTGTGAAATTTAGTCTTAGCAACTGAAACCAGAAAAGATTAAATATGTATTTCCATGTTAGATTGATATCTTATCCATGAGTGAGTTAAAAAGGATCGGTCTTCTAGTCATTTTTAATTTGACATACAAATGACCTACTGGGCCAGAAATGATAAATTGCAAGCTGGCTAGGAATGACATCTCATTCATCAACGAAAAGAACATTTTGGGTCTATCCTGAAGTACAATGCTTTCAATGATAAGACAATATCCATATCCATACAAGGAACACCCGTGAATCCTTGAATTACTATTATTTACCTTTATGCACCATCCACTGATACTGAATATGAAGAACCCGGACATATTTTAACATCTTGTATTATTTTAACATACATGTAATCAAGATAGATTGATAATTAACAGTAATTGGAATGCAAAAGTTGGAAAGAAAGAAGGATAAGCAACTGTAAAATATTGCCTTAGTGGCAGAAACTGCTCCAGGGGTTGTATGGTAGAATTTTGCAGAATCAATGACTGATTTGTTGTAAGAACTCTCCCCCTTCTCCCCTCACTCTCCAGTGACATAAATGGCGACTACACATATTGGCCTTGCAAGATGGAATACAAAGGGATAAAATCTGCTATTATAGAGTGAGATGGTGGAGAAACTTCATACCATCAGCCAAAACAAGATTAGGGGGCAACTATGGACCAGATGATCAATTGCTCCCATGCAAGTTCACACTGAAGTTGAAGAAAATTAAACGAATCCACAAGAGCCAAGCTACAGCCTTAGGAATATCCCACTTAAACTTAGATATAATCTAAAGAATGGGTTCGATGCCTTGAATACTGTGGTCAAAAACTAGCTGAGTTGTGAGATGACATCAAGGATAACATATATCAGAATACCAAAGGTCATTAAAAAAATAGGAAAGAAAAGGCCAAGATGGAAGTCAAAGGAGTCTCTGAAACTTACTCTTGAATGTAGAGTGGCTTAAACAAATAGAAGAAATGATGGCACACACACAAAAAACTGAACAGAAGAATTCAAAGGGCTATCTGAGGAGACAAAATGAAGTCTTCCTGGGAGATGTGCAAAGACCTGGAGCCAGAAAGTCAAAAGGACAACATGGTCAACATTCCTCAAGCTGAAAGAAGAGAAGAAAAAATTCACGCCTCAAGTTGTAACGTTGAAAGACTTTATGGGCAAAATATTGAACAATTAAAAAGTACACACTATGCCAACCACCACTTATCTGTCAGCTTCTCATAGTGTGGTGGCTTTTGTGTTGCTGTGATGCTGGACAATATGCCATGGAATTTCAAATACCAACAAGGTCACTGGTGGTGGATAGTCTCAGCAGAGCCTCCACATTATTACAGACTAGGAAAGAGGAAATGACAGCACAGTTCTGGGGAAACAATGGTCACTGAGAACTGTGAACAGCAGTGGGGCATTATCTGATAAAGTGCCAGAAGAGAGTCCCTCAGGTTAGAAGCACTCAAAATACAACTTGGGTATTGTTGTCTCCTCAAGGGAGAGTTGACATTAATGACATGGCTAGGGTAAAGCTTTTACCATTAACCTATGTGTTATGATTCCATAACACATTGTTTGAAGCAACTTCAAACAAGCATGGTGTGAATCAAGTGTGAGTGTCAGAAAATTGGAAGTCATCAAAAATAAAATGAAACACACTAAGATTGATACCCCAGATACTAGGGCTCTCAAGTGGAATGGTCCAGACCATTGTGAAACAATCATATGGTTTGTTATGCTGGATGTCAAAAAGAAAGTTTTGAGATCTGTCTGAAAGTGTAATGCTTCAATAATAGGATATATCATATGACTATAAGGAAGACAAGTTAACCTTTAAATTTACACACCAATTCTACCGGCCAAAATGAAGAAATTGAAGATTTTCATCAACTTTTGTAGTCTAAATTGTTCAAGCACAGAATCGGGATTCATCTACCATGCCTGGTGCTCAGAATGAGAAAGTTGGAAACAAAGGGAAAGTGTCAGTCATTGAGAAACATGGCATTGGTGCTAGAAACAATGCTTGGAACCTCAGGACAGAATTTTGCAAGACCAAGGCTTTATTCATTGTAAATACATTTTTTTTCAACAACATAAATAGTAACTATACATACACACATCAGCAAATATACAAAAATCATATAGACTACATCTGTGGAAAGAGACAATGGAGAAGGTAGGTATCATCAAGCTATAGGCTGACTGAAGGACAGATAATCAATTGCACATTTGCAAGTTCAAGTTCAAGCTGATCAAAATAAAACCAAGCCTACAAAAAACTGGAATAAAATTTCAAGTGTATTCCACATGAACTTCGAGATCATCACAAGATTTGATTTACTGAACATCAACAGCTGAAGACAAGATGAGTGGTGGAATGATATCAAGGACATCATCCATGACAAAGAACCAAAGGTTATTAGAAACACAAAAAAGAAAATGGTTAAAATAGATGTTAGAAGAGACTCTGAAACTTTCTCTTGAATTTATAATGATTAAAGTGACTGGAAGATACAAGGAAGTAAAAGAGGTGAATTGAAGATTCCATTTGGCAGTTTGAAAAAAAGTAATGTATCTCGCTGAGATGAGTGAAGACCTAGAGCTAGAAAACTGAAAGGGAAGAACATGGTGAGCAATTCGCAAGCTGAACAAACTGAAGGGAAAAAAATTTAAGCTTTCAGCTGAAATCTTGAATGATTCTATGAGGGAAAAAAAAGGTATTTAAAGATCTCTCTTCAAGTACAAAGCTGTCTGTGATAGAATGATGTCTATTCACATACAAGGAAATGCAGTCAATAAAACTTTTATTCAAAGCCATGAACCAAGCACTAAAGCTAGTGGTGCAGACATTGAGGAATTTTACCAGTGTCCTTAGCATGTAATTGAACTCAGTAGCCATCAAGGTACACTGATACAGGGCAGGTGGCAGCATTTCTAAAGACAGCAACAGATATTGCTTCTGTTTACATAGCTTACTCCACCCATCTCCCCCATGTTAAAGTGGCATCAGCCCATGAAGCTGGTGCCTGGGTCACTGGAGTTGTCTGCACCAACCAGAAGGATGCACCAGAGTTATCATGTCTACAAGAGTTACAGACATCCAAAAGACTTCAACTACTGAATTTGGCCCTTGTTCCTTACTTCTGCTCACTCTCTCTTGGACTCAGCCCTCTGTTTGACTTTCTGCCAGTTCCTGGTATTAGAGTCCTTTAACTCTTTTTCTCACCAACCTCTGTTGTAGTTTGTTAGTGGGTCTGTATTAAACCTAATTTCCTCTTCCTTTGTATAATAGCAGCTTTTGTGGGCTTTATACCCTTGAACTTAGTTAATTCTTTGGCTTTCAGCAAAGGGCCTAACCTTTCTGTATCTGACTATTCTAAAACCCTTTCATCTCATTTCCTTTGACTTTTCTGTGCCCTATAGGCCTCACCTCCCTCAAGAAATCCATTAATTATAGGCCTCACTCTCTCTCTCTCTCTTGCTTCTGTAAAACCTAACAATAATTATTGGCATGGAATGGAAAAGTTGGAAATACCGATGAAGGTACAATAATTATAGCACAAGGTGATAGCAATGAAGCTGGAGATGAACACCCTTGAGCATGATCAGTGCAGTGGACACGACAATGGACTGAGACTCGAGGAGAAGAGTGAGGACGGGGCAAGACTCGCTAGTGCTTGGGTCTGTGGCACATGAGGCAGCCATGGGTCAGAACCAGCTCAACAGCACCCAACAAGAAGAACATGGGCACACTGTTGACGAATGCAAGACATTTCAAAAGAAGGTAGAAAGAATACACAGAGTCACTGACCAAAACATAAACAAACAACAACAAAAAACAACCTTATGAGCTCCGGTGGCGTAGTGGTTGTGCGCGGGTCTGCGGCCCACTGGGATGGAGGTTCAATTCCCGTTCACAGGAGCAAAGGCTGGGCCTTCTACTCCGACCATGAGGGCAGTGATGACTTAAAAAAAAAAAAAAAAAAAAGAAGGGCTGAGCCCCGGTGGCGTAGTGGTTGTGCGCGGGACTGCGGCCCACTGGGACGGAGGTTCAATTCCAGCAGTGGGGCTGGGCCTCCTACTCCCACCACCAGAGAGCAGTGATGCCCAAAAAAAACAAAAAACAAAAAATAATAAAAAAAAACAACCTTAGTCAGTATCAATCTTTTCAAGAGGTAGTATGTGATCAAGAAATAATAGTACCAAAAGAACAAGTTCAAGCTGCCTTTGAAAATATTAGTCATAAAAAAAGCTCCAGGAATATATAGGATACAAACTGAAAGGTGTTAGCAATCTTATGATGTGCTAGAAAAACTTACATATCTATGACAGAAAATTTGGATGACATTTACTTGGCCATATAACTAGAAAATATCCATGTTTTTACCCATCCCAAGGAAAGGTGCCACAACAGAATACTCAAATTATAAAGCAATATTTGTACCACATGCAAGTAAAATTTTGCTGAAGATATTCAGCAACAGTTAGAGCAGTACACCGACAGAGGATTGCCATTAGTTCAGGCCAGATTCAGAGGGGGATGTAGAACAAGGGGCATCCCTGCTGAGGTCAGATGGATCTTGACTCAGAGCAGAGATATCAGAAAGATGTTTACTTGTTTTTCCTTGACTGTGCAAAGTTACTGAACTGTACGGATAATAATGTACTATGGATAGACTTGAGAAGAATGATTCCAGAACACTTCATTTTGCTCATGTGGAACTTGTGCATAGATCAAGAGGCAATGGTGTGAACAGAACAAGAGATACTGCATGGTTTAAAATCAGGGCAGTGTGCCACAGGGCTGTAGCCTCTCATCATACTTTTTCAAGAACCAATAGTATCGAGGAGAAAATTCCTAGCTGTGCTGAAAACATGGCAAAACCAATTGGGATAGGTGGAATATCAATTAAGATGTTTCAACAAATGGCTTCAATACTGGGAGTGCTCACTTATCTCTTTCAATAAAGTTACTTGGCTACGAACAGGGAGAGATCCATATTTGTACCCATTCCATTGAGATGCATAAACTACTGAACAATATTATTACTAACTATACTAGTAAAATTTTTCTGGCAGTCAGTTAAAATGATTATGGCAGTATATTAACCAGATTCTGCCAGGAACTCAAGCTGGATTCAGAAGAATGGGTGGTATGCCGTATCAAAATAGATCTTGGCTGGAAGCAGAGGATACCAAAAAGTATTTACATGTGTTTTATTGAGTATGAAAAGACATCCGAGTGTGTGGATCACATAAAATTATGAACAATTTTACAAAATTGGAATTCCAGAATACTTATGCGGAACCCCCTAATAGATCAAGTGGCAGTTGTTTTCAGGAGGAATACTGCATGGGTTAAAATTGGGAAAGGTGTGTGTGGTAGTCACCTAATCTGGTATCAATTTGAGGATTATGAGTGTGGGATGGAGCCTAGCCCATCAATCTGGAGATAGCCAATGAGACCTCTGTGTGGGCATGATCTTCTCCTGAGAATTCTGAGAAATGTGGTACTTCTTTCTTAGAGGCAGGAGACACTCTCTCAGCTCACTCCCTTGGAGACATGAGACTAACAAGGCTGGTTCCCTGAGGAGACAGATACCTGGCTGGCTACCCTGATGCAGCCAGATACCTGGACCTAGAGAAGTGACATGGAGACTCTGCCAGTGCTGAGATGCTTATACCACCACTGGATCCAAAGACTTTCTACCCATTGATTTGTGATCATTCTGCATTTGGCATCATTGCATGTGTTTCGTGAGTCTGAAGACGAATTTATAGATTGGTATCAGACATATGGGCTAATATCAGACTTTGGACCTTTCACTGGACCTGGTTGTGATGTTTTCTTAATGAACAATTTCCTTGTATATAAAACTCTCTCTTATATACACATATGCGTGTTTATGAATTTTTTTCTCTAGTCTACTCAACTAACACAGTGTGCATCAGGTTGTCTCCTTTAACCATATTCATTCAATCTGTACGCTGAGCAAATAATTATGAGGAACTGGACTACCTTAAAATATTGGAGGGACTGTGTAGTGTTGAACTGCCCTGGTGAGTTTCTATCCCCACAGTCACTATGTGGTGTTGTGAGCGTAAGTTCTGAGCCCCTTGGAGGGGTTGTTTAGCTCCTAGTCCTCAGATCTACCGGCCACAGTGAATAAACAAATGATAAGCCCCACTTCTGTGTGATGTTGGGCATGCCATTGCCCCTCTAGCAGTCTCAGTGTTTTCCTCAAGGGGGATACATGTGTCCATCCCAAGAGGCTCTAACTAACAGCTGGAAGAGCACTGTCCTGCAGAGCATTGTGGTGGCACTCACATGGAGGACACAGCGACAACCCAAACCTGAGTTCACAACACAAGGCTCTTCTCCAATGCATGCCCTGGGCTGTTGGAGAATGGATAGGCAGTTCCTTTTATAAAGTGACTCGAAAGGAGTTTTAGGTAAGGATTTTGGTTTGCCTTGCTTAGGAAATGCTTCTGACTGACAGCAACCCTCCAGGACGGATCCCAGCTGCTCCACAGGCTATCTAAGGTGTCCATCTTTACAGATGCTCTGCTGGGCTCACGTGGCATGTGACTGGTGGCGTTGAACTGCCAGTCACTTAATGAGGGGCCCACCGCTTACTCCACTGTGCTGTAGGTGATAGGAAAGTGGGAAGGGCTTGGTGTTTACAGTGATAGAACACTAGCATTAACTAAGGATAGATAACCAATTGTTGTAAATGTTGTCTATCACTTGTGGATCTGTAAAACTTTGTATTGGCAAAAAGTATGTGATTGGTTTTTTTCTGCAGAACTAAGCACTGTATGGAATTTGGCTCCTTGATTTGGAGGCCCAATGCTGCCATTGGACAATTATCATGAGTTCAAGAACATTCCAAACTCAATGTCATCCAGTTGATGATGTAGAACTGCACAGTGTAGAAGTGCCCCGGTGAGTTTCCAGGATGTCAACTCTTTACAGGAGTAGAAAACCCCGCCTTTCTCCTGAATGACATGATTATTGGTTCTCTTTTACCTGCAAGTTCATTTCACGGTGCCCGGGGTTTTAAAAGATTGCAAGGAACCTTCCAAGGCACAGCAATTAGTCTCTCCCTGCAATCAGGTGGAAAGGGAGGCACAGTGGTTCTGCTGATTGCCTACATGCACCACTGCCTCCTCTGCTGGAAGTACAGAGGGACTGGATGGTGCCCAGCTCCCACGCCTGAACCTCTAGCACATTCTGTGCAAGAATTCTGATCAAAAAGAGGAAAACCCGGAAGAAACGTTCACATTTCCAAGGGTGCAGCACATTTCTGGAGTCATAGCACCTGGGTACATCTTCAAAATGACTCCCCAGAGATAATTGCTGAAGCAATAAACCAAAAGAATCTCTGAAATATTCTTAACATCAAAGAATACTTTATCTTAACTAGGTTAAAAAATGTCTACCTTGGGCACTGTGGTCTTTTGTTTTGTTTTGTTTTTGTTTTAATCATTTTATTGGGGACTCATACAACTCTTATCACAATCCACACATCATTCATAGTATCAAGCACATTTGTACATTTATTTGCCATCACCTTCTCAAAATATTTTTGTCCTACTTGAGCCCTGAGTATTAGCTATTCATTTTCCCCCCTCCCTCCCCCACCTTCTGTCCCTCATGCACCCTTGATAATTTATAAATCATTATTATTTTTCATTGTATTCTCTTAAGAAAGATTTATATGAGACCAATCAACAACATCAACTCATTAGCTAAGAGCCTCGGTGTGCACTGAGATCACATCACTGGGAGAAAGAACAACTAAAGAAAAGAAGGTGAGAATGTTGCACAATTTGAAGAATGTGCACTGGATCCAATGCCACTGGATTTCAACATAAAAACTGTTTGCGTTATGCTTTGCTGTGCATAGCACATTTTTTGGAGCATATGATACACCTGACCATAAGACACACCTGGTTTTCAAGAAAGAAAACAGGGCTGAGCCCCAATGGCGTAGTGGTTGTGCGCGGACTGCAGCCCACTGGGACGGAGGTTCAATTCCAGCAGTGGGCTGGGTCTCCTACTCCCAGAGCAGTGATGCCCAGAAAAAAAAAAAGAAGAAGGAAAACAAGAAAAAATTATTCTGAACCAAGTGGTACCAGTATACCAAAATGTTCTGGGGTGCCACACCTTCGGATAAGATGTATCCTCATTTTTTCCCCACTTTGGGAGAGGGAAGTGTGTCTTATGGCCCCAAAAATATGGTATTCAGAACCACCAGAAAACATTTAAATTAAAACATTTTTAATTTACAAAAAATTCATGTGTGACAATCTACTGATTTCACAACCTAGTCACGGGTCAATGAGTAAATTTTGTACACATAATAAATCTGTAGAAATGTAACAGCAGGACAGTATAAATGATATAGTGCAAATGTAAAAGAATGCTCCAGAAAGGATGATTCAAAAAAGCAAACACACATCTTCTCTCTCCTTTCTTGGAGCTGTTGAATAGTGTGTCAAAGACTGAATAAGATGCGATGTGCACTGAGCAGGCAGTCCCTCCCTGGTAGAGAAGTAAAAGACTG
The DNA here is from genome assembly GCA_004026705.1 of Nesogale talazaci. Taxonomy (NCBI): domain Eukaryota; kingdom Metazoa; phylum Chordata; class Mammalia; order Afrosoricida; family Tenrecidae; genus Nesogale; species Nesogale talazaci. The sequence goes on along the minus strand of PVJH01019186.1, from coordinate 19,518 downwards.
TGTCAGTATGAACTGCTCTGTGATGGAAGCTTTACCAAACTCAAGGCTGGGTTGGTCTCTCTCTCTCTCTCTCTCTCTCTCTCTCTCTCTCTCTCTGTCATTGTTTGCTATTGACTTACAAAGCAATGCCCCACTGCCTTTTGTCCAGAGATGGCTTTAAATTACATCTTCATGGCAGTGAGTCTGGTTTCAATTAGGCAGATTTCAGTTCTTATGTCTTCTTTATTTCCCCACCCCAGTGGATACACGTTGGGCAGGTAAGCACAAGGTCAGCAGTTTGAAACTACCAGCTGTTCCTGGGAGCAAGTTGAGGCTCCCTCCTCCTGTAACCAGTTAGCATCTTGGTGACCCTCAAGGGCAGTTAGTTCTCCCTCATCCTACAAGGGGCCTCACTGTGAGTCAGGATGGACTTAATGGCAGAGTTTGGGTTTTGAACATTTCACTGTGACTATGATTATTTGTGTTTTTTTTAAATTTTTTAGTTTCTGCAACTAACTTCTGTTGAGGGCCTACAGTGATTAATGTTAAAAACTCGGATCCCAAATAGTTTTCTCCCACTTAAATCTGTTAAGGTCGGTTTTTACAAAATTTGTCATCAGTCAAGTCCCAATTCTATCTGTCCATCTTCCTTCTTGAATCTACCTTTTTCCAGCCTCATGGTTTCTCAACACCAGGAAGATGAGAGCAAGCGAAGTCAAGCCAATGTGTCCTGCTCCACACTTCCTGCCCATGGGCTCAGCAGGGACCTACCTGCCGCTCTCCTTATTTCACTGTCTGAAAAAAACCAAGGCCCAAACTCATTGCTATCAAGTCAATCCCCACTCACAGAGATCCTATGAGGCAGAGTAGAGCTGTCCCTTTAGATTGCTGGGCTGTAAGTCTTCATAGGGCTAGAGACCCTCATCTTTCTCTCACCGAGCCTCTGGGAGTGGAGAACTATTGACTTTCCTGTCAGCAGACCAACACGGAACTCACGATGCCACCAGAGTTCCTTTGCCTGAGGACCAAGGAGAACAAATGGGTTTCTGCCTCCCTTCACTCATACTCTCAGGATCTGCTCTTGGTGCGATGGTGTATGTACTGTCCTGTGACTTCTGCGAGATTTCTGAAGGTTCTTGCCGATCACATGAGCTTGGAGTTGTTTCTCTCCATGAACTCTTGATCTCACACATGCTTATTGCCTGTGATGAATTTTTCTATGTCTTTTTACCAAGGCTTTGAGCCAAAGTTTGGAGAGATTTGACATAAAAAAGAGAGCCAGACATTCTGTGGCAGAATGATATTACTCTACAGTAGAGGCAGTGTGAGACCTCCAGAAGTGGAGATGGATTGCAAGATCAGAAGGTAAAGACTCAAAGAGAAGCACCAAGGGTAGAGGACTAGCTAGCTGAGTCTCTGGATTTCTCCTCTACACTTTGTTGGGTGTGGTGTATTGTCCATACCCTCTCCACTAACCAAGGCTTGTGATGACCAATCTCACTTGTGGTCAGAATCAAGTAGACAGTTCAACCTGCTCATCCATGGTTTGATGGTTTGATAAATTGCTTCATGGCTTGGTGTTCATCAATGTCTGTCCCCCACAGATATAAAGATCTTCTCCAGCACCAAGGACAGCAACAGATGGACATGTGGGTCAGGCTCAACTCCATAAAGTGGGAAAGGAGCCAGGGATGATGATGGTGTCCAGGAGGGAAAGGACAGAGGAGCCATCCCGCTTCTTCTAGCAATCCACTTATCAATGTCAGTCCACTTATAACTATCCACTGTGTGGACATTAGTAAGACAAAGGTCTACTGCTCCAAGTTCTAACCATGGGCCCTTCTAATCTCCCCTTCCCTCAGTGAGATTTATATTCCCAGAAAGATGGGGCATTGGCCACTGTGGCCCCATGTGCAGTGTGGGCCTCTGAGGCCTACTCATGAAACTGAAAATAGGAGTGGATGTGTATGTGATAGCTTGATTACTCCCTTCTTTGCTAATAGTCAACTTCCATAGTCTCAGTGTTTTTTCTTACTTAAGCCAATAGATCTGAGAATTTTTTTCTCCTTCCATGTTCATAATATCTCCTTTTTGTATGAACACGAGCCTAAAACCTCTGGCAGTATAGTGTTTATGCAGTTATGCACTGGGTTGCAAACGCCAAAGTCACACCAGCCAATCAGAGGGAGAAAGGTGAGGTTTTCTATTCCTTTAAATAGTTACAGTCTCAAAAACTCACAGGGGAAGTTCTATCCTGTCCTACAGGGTCTCTATGAGTGAGGTGTTTTTCTTTTTTATATATATGAAAAAAGAGTGTGGCATGAGGACTGGAGGAAGGCTTAGCAGCTGCAATACACAGATGACACGACTTTGCTTGCTGAAAGTGAGAAGGACTTGCTGATGAAGATCAAGCATTGCTGCCTTCATTGTGGATTATGATTCAATGTCAAGAAGACCCAAATGCTCACAACTGGGAAAACAGGTGCCATCATGAGAAATGGAGAGAAAGCTGGAGTTTTCAGGGGGTTCATCTTGCTTGGATCCACAATTAATACTCAGGAAAGCAACTGGCAAGAGATTAAAAGGCAAATTGCATTGGGTAAATCTGCTGCACAAGACCACTTTACACTGTGTTGAAAAGCAAGGATGTCACTTTGAGGACTTAGGTGCACCTGACCCAAGCCATGGCATTTTCAATGGGATCATCTGAAGGTGAAAATTAGACATTGAATACAGAAAATTGAAGAGAATGATGCATTGGGATTATGATGGTGGTGAAGAATAATGAAAGTACTGTGGGCTGGCAAAATAACAATCAGATCTAAGAGGAAGTACAACTAGCATGTTCCTAAGTGACAAGAATGGGAAGACTTCTTCCGAGTGACTCTGGACAGGTCATCAGTAGAAACATGCCCTGAAAAAGGACATCACATTTGGTAAAGTGGAGGGACAGCGGGAAGGAGGAGGACCCTCCACAAGATGTGTGAACGCGATGCCTGTCACATGGACTCAGACACCAGAACCATGGTGAGGATGGTGCGGGGCCAGGCAGGGGTTAGCTCTGCTGTACAGAGGGTCAAAATAGTCAGAACCCACTCTACAGCACCTAACCACACAATGGATCCTTAATCTTTCCTCCTGATCTCCTTGAGCATCTCAGGGAGACCCCTGGTCATCTCATGATAGGATAGATACATGTTCCAGGAGTTTCCCCTAAATTAGCACTACTGTGACGCATTGATAAGGAAATAAGGCCTGTGCTTCAGGGACAAAGATGTCCCAGTCATCAGTCATGTGGAAACCAAAACCAACCTTCATCTAGCTATAAGGTACAGTCAGTCTGGGGGATCAGCACCTCCACTGCTACCGTCCCTCTATCAGAAGAGTATAAATTCGATCTCAAGATGCACAAGTGCACTCCATTCTAAAGCTGCAGCTCATTTCTGACAGGCTTGCATGGGGTCAAGGCCAGAGGGCCCCATGCGGCTATGAATGACTGTGTTCATTGCTCCTTATACTTCGCTGCAAACTGCTCCCCCTTAGTCCTTTCCATTGAAGCAGTCCCTGTTTGTCTCCTCTGTGCCATTGGGGAGACTTCAAAATCCATCCTCTTAGACAAAAAGGGATACGGATAATGGAATGGGACTGCTATAAAGAGAAAAATGAAGTCCTGGTTCAGACCGCACACATAGGTGACCCCAGAAAGCATCGCTCTCAGGGAAGGAAGTCAATTACAAATGGGCAACTCACACTAAGAGTTCTTGCTTATGTGACATCACAGGCAGTTGTACAGAGATTAGAGTTTAATAGTGAGTGCCAGGCGAGAGGAATGGGGTGAGTGGCAGGGATTCATTATTATGGTAGCATTGAATTTGGGTTTCTATTTATGAGGATGAACAAAGGGCAATGGATATTAGTTATAGTTGCATAATATCATTGGTAGAATTCATCTCACTGAATTATACATGTAAAAATGTTGAAGTGGTAAATATCATGCTATCTGTATCTTCAGTCTTAAAATTTTTACTTTTTTTTTGGGGGGGGGTGGGGCGCATCACTGCTCTCGGGTGGTGGGAGTAGGAGGCCCAGCCCCACTGCTGGAATTGAACCTCCATCCCAGTGGGCCGCAGTCCCGCACACAACCACTACGCCACCGGGGCTCAGCCCAAAATTTTTACTTTTTAAAAAATTTTATTCTTAAAAATTTTTTTATTCTTAGAATTTTTAAGTGAAAATAAAAACCCATTTCCCTGAAGTGCAAGGAAATCCCCTTTGATCTCCCTGAAGCCTGACTATTTAGGAGACATGGAGCTTGTTCTAAAGGTGGCGGAAAATGTTGGAAACAGATGGAAGCAAATGTTTTACCATACGATGAACATGATTCACGCCATTAGCTGTATATGGGAACCTCGGGGTGATGCAAATGGGGCTAGACCTAGAACTGAAAGGTTGAACACTGAAAGGTAGAACAGAGGCACCATGGGAGTAAGACTGGCAAGGTCCCGCCCCTACTTGAAAGCGCTACAGTGAATTGCACACAATCGTACTCTGCACACGTGCAGTCACCAGGGATTGAAGTCGGCAACCAACGATGACAGAAGTTTACATATTGAAGAGCGCTGAAGTGGCGAACGTTTTTTTATATACATATTATTCTAATTTGTCAATGTTCTGCGGAGTCTCCTTGCCCAGGAGGGCGTTGGGTCATGGAGTCTGTGTAAAACGGCCCATAGCTGCCAAGCCTCAGCTCACTGCTGTGCCTTTCTGGAATCTTCAAACTTCTCAGACTATACCCCACCTCCACCATACCCAAGGGAATACTGACTATTTATGAATTTGGACTCAGAGGCCCTGTCTCTATTGTGATGTTTACCCTTGGAGGCATCTAATGTAATCTCCTTAGTAAAATTAGGCTTTAGCCAGAGACCAGCAAACTATTTTCTGCTCGGTCTCCTGACCTGAGGCATTTAATTTAAATTTACCATCTTCTTGAATGGCAGTGGTTGGGGGAAGGGAAACTTAAAAAACAGAAAAGGAAACGTGTCACAGAGAAAAAAAAAATCAATGATGATTTCACAATTCTAATAGAGTCGTGTATTAAAATTCTAATGTATAACATGCATTCAGACAAGGTCTGAAGGCAAAGATGTCTCTAGTCTCATGAACCATGAGTTGAGAATAGCAGCGAGTGAACCATAGCAGTGTGCTGCACGTAACATGTATTTCATATCTCTTGTAGACAAAGCATTAGCACTGCCAGGCATGTCATTGTCCCCAAATTGAGAAACTACATCCACCACTATTGATTGATTCTGACCCACAATTACTCGATAGAGAGTTTCTGGGATTTTATTCTTATTTTGATGAGTAGATACTTTCCTCTTTTCCCCGTGGAGGGGTTGGTGGGTTTCAACCACTGACTTTATAGCTAGCAAGTCCAGTGCTTCCCTAGCAGCACTTCTAGGGCGCCTATAAAGGGTAGTGTACCTATACAACTTCTCAACCATATGTCTCAATAGTCACAATGATGTGGGAAGTGGAAGGGCTAGCCTGCTGTCAATCAATACTAGGAATATAACATAATTTAAGATTTAGTTTGGTAAAAATCCAAAGTGTAACAGCTCCCTCCTTCACAGTAAAAATTCCTTTTCAGTTTAATAAGCAGGGATGCTCCAATTTGGGAAGTGGGTTAACGAGATCATTAAGATTCATAGCCAGACCTGAAGAATGACCCCAGATGAAAGGAACAAGGGTGTATGAAGCTTCAGGAATGGTGGCCTTCTGGCCCCTGGAAAAATGTAGGTATAGATAACTTCCAAATGATCATTGCAAAACCTGCATTCTTAGAGGATCAATTGTATCCTATGACATTGTAAAAACCTGTTAATCTCCATCTGTAATCACTGTTTAAAAGAGAAAAGAAAAAAAGCCTGTTTCTTGAATATTAATGTGTGGGATCAAGACCAAAACTCAGCAAGAGTTCAGAAGAAGATTCTAGCTGTTTTTCTTCTGAAACACTTGCAGGAATAAACCTAGAGTTTCTCAGCTCAATCTGGTCTCTGATTTTGGCTATGGCAAGAGGCTCTCTCAGATCCCTTTCAATCTGACAGTAATAATAAACATTCACATGACTCGCTTACACAGGTGCTATGATGAATCTTCTATCTGAAATGTTGACCACACAAGAGTCAGTGTACACTTCTGCTTGCAGGCAGCAGCATCCAGTTTCCAGTCTCCCAAGTGTGGCAGCATTATCTCTCTCTTCAGCACGGCCTTCTCCTGAGAATACTGGGAAATGTAGTAATTCATTCTTTGAGGCAGAGACATTATCTCTCTTGGTGCAGTTCCTTGGAGACTTTCTACGGACAACACTTGTTGCCTGAGAGACTTGCCTGACAAGACTGACTCCCAGCAAGACATTCGTGAAGAGAAGCCACATGGGTCTACCCTGATGCACTCAGATACCTGGACTTAGAGAAGCTACATGGAAATTCCTGCCAGCACTGAGATGCTGGATCCAAAGACTTTCTACCCACTGGCTTGTGATCATCCTGCATTTGGGGTCATTGCTTGTGTTTTGTGAGTCTGAAGGACTTTGTAGATTGCTGTAGAACATACAGGCTAATATTGGACTTATGGATTTGATCTGGACTGGACTGAGATGTTTTCTTAGTGTACAATTATCCTTTATATAAAACTATGTCTTATATGCATATGTGTGCTTTGATTTTGTTTCTCTAGTCTATTCAGGCTAACACAAATATGGATGTGGAAAATTAGAAAATACTATTGCTAGTGATTTAATTGTCATGTTTCACTGGAAAATCATGATAGATTTCAAAATGAAAGACAAAACTCTGAAGCTGTCAAAGGACCAGATCCGTGGAACACTCTAAGTCTGATGGAAATGTGAGAGGAACCTGTATCAGACAGAGAGAAACTGCTCATGATGTAGACTGAAGACCAGACATAAGATGGAGGCATGCCCATCAAGTTAGGGATCAGTGGTTAAACATAAAGCTTGATCCAGATGCCTAAAGAAAAAGCTAGACCAGATGACAGTGTGTCATAGAAGGTTTCGTGGATGGCTCCTCATTTCCAGAGCTCAGGGTCCATCAGCAGTATCGAGTGGTGGTAGAAGTATCTCAGCACTGGTAGGGGTCTCCCTGTGGCCTCCCAAGCATCTCAGCACTGGCAGAAGTCTCCACATGGCTTCTCTGGCCCCAGAGGTTTGGTTCCAGCAGGGTAAGCCCATGTGGCTTCTCCTCCATGGGTAGACCTGGTGAAAACTCTCCCCTAGAAACTGCAAAGACTCTTTTCTAAACCTTCCTTTGATCAAGCTCCCAAATAAGACTGTACTGGTTGGTCTCCCAGACCTTTTGGGTGGCAAACAGACATCCCTACCACTCCTGCCCCGAGGTGTCTCAAAGGCCCTGAGGCCCTGCAATCAATCAGCACGTGTCTTTGTTTTTGTTTTTAAAAAGGGAAATATAAGATGATAGCATGCTGATAGGCCCTGAGTCCTGGAGACTACAAGAGTCGGAGGACACCCCTGCCAGTACTGGCATGCTTCTACTGCTTCGTGGACATGAAGGGATGCATGGTGGTACCCTATGTATTTGCATTGCTTCAGAAGACCCTCTCCTAGTTAGTTCCAGCAGCAGTAGAAGCAGTTACAGAGTTAGGTGAGAGGTTGAGACTGAGCCGCAGGGAGGAGACTGAGCTTAGTTAGGGATGAAATGCAAATATATAGGTTTTATTTAAGGTAATGATTTGGGAAGGGAAGGGACAGCAGAGAAAGAGAAAGACAGACAGACAGGCGCATCTTGAGTTCCTGGGCGGTCCCGAGGCCAAGAGTTAGGTCAGGGAAACCACACCGGGTATTGGGGCAGCAGGACATACAAAGGGATTGAGCTACAGACATGTGGGCTAATAAAAGAAAGGGGAAGTTTCCCATGCTGCATTCACAAGTTTGAGTTGGGAGACGACCTATGAACAATCATCTTGTTTCATAAAATTGTTTCCCAGAATGTCAGAAGGGGAGCATGTGAGATGCCAAAGGCAGGGGCTACAAAGTTCAGCAAGTTGTTCATCTCCTTCTTGTGAGGCTGGTGCAAAGGGGTGCAAGGGGCTGCCTTGTCTAACCCCGGCCCATACATTAGGATCGTGCTATCACTTGTACGAGATTGGATGCTTGGAGTACTTTATTCATCTCTCTTTCACTGTCATCAATATTGATCCACAGTGATCCTTTAGGACAGGATATTTAGGCCACGTATTTCTAAATCCAGATGACTTAATTTTATCCCAACTGTTACATTAACTATCAGCACACCATCTTCACTTGGACATCTAAGAAGCACAATAATGTGTGTGATACTCTCCCGGTTGTACAAACATCTCAGCCTCTTTGCTCAGACTCGTCCCTCCTCCATCACATCAACTCACTGGCTCCTTAGAGTCCAATCTCATTGTTACAGGTTGCTTTGATCACTTTAATGCCTTAGAGACAGATCATAAAAAGCATAATGCTCAAGACTGACACCCCCCCCCAAAAAAATGAAAACAAGAAAAGAAACACAATGATATCATGTACAGCTTACTATTTGAGGTGCTAAACATTTCCATTGGCAGTGAATCCCTACCACATGGGAGGATTAGAAATGAACTCAGACAAAGCATTCCTAGTTTATGCCAGTGGAGAGTAACGTGCTTTCTGGTGTCTCCTTACCATCAAAAGATCTGGGTCTTATGTATTTAGGCGCATCTGGGCAGGGAAAGAGCTCCCTAAAGAATTAATACAGGGCTATCAGTTGTCTGGTCTTGGATGCCAGCAGTACCACAGTCCTCTCTCTTCCACTACCATCAAGGTGATTCCCAGCCAGGGTAGACTAGCCCTGTGGACTTCCGAGGCCGCAGCTCTGCACTGGAGTAGAAAGCTTCACATTCCTCCTGGAGGGCAGCCCCAGGAGCACTCATCTCTCCCCAGGGCTCCTACTCCGAGTCCCCTGAAAGGAGAGAGGGTTCTGGTTGGAAGTCGTCCTCTGCCAACTAGCAACTTTCCGATTTAAACGAGAGTCCAAACAGTGTGTTAGGTTTGTACAATGTACCTAGTATAAGTGTGCTTTTGTAAAGGGCATCGGGCTAAGTGGGTGGGTAGTTTGTCTTTTATCTCCACTTATTTTTATACACCTGTGTTAGTCCAGGTTGGCTCGAGAAACACATCCAGAGACACTCAGAGGTGTGTAATAGAGAACTTCCTATCAAAAAGGATGTGTACATTTAGAAAACATCCCACGTCAGTCCAGATAAGTCCACAAATCCGATGTTAGCTGCTATGTCTGATACCAGGCTATAATTTCATTTTCAGACTCATGAAACACACATTCAATGGCACCAAATGCAGGAAGGTCAAGGTGGAAAGTCTTGCAGACTCAGTGGTGGTGGAAGCATTTCAGCGTTGGCGTTGCCCTGTGGCCCCTTCAGCTCCGGGGCTCTGGTTCCATCGGGGTCTCCCTGTGGCTTGTCAGCAGGAAGACAAGCAGAGTGTAGGTCTGGCCTCCAGTGAGCTATTTATCTCTGTAGTGCCTCCAAATGAGGTCATCAAGTTGAGACCTGTTTGACAGGCTAAACTCCATCTCATCCCTTTTACTGGTCTCAAATGGACACCAGATTACGCAACTACCACAGCTTTTGTATAAAATAACAACCTCTCTATCTGTCTATAGACAGATAGATGACTAATGACAGGGGTCATTTGTATAGTTTCAGGGATTATTTAGTACATTACTAAGAAGGGTTTTCTGAGCATGCACAGCCTGGTGAGCGGTAGTGCTTTTTGCTTAGCGTGACAGTTAGCAATTGGTGCCATCTGGTGGTAGCTGCGCTTACAATTTTTTCCATTCAAAGAAAAAGTCTCCAAAAGATAAGTTGAAGGCTGAACTTGTTTATCTTTCTTTTCTCAGATGAAGCAGTTTGTCGTGTATCTCTGCTAACTTTTATGTCTTCATAGGGATGCTTTCTTTTTAAACCGGTATCTTCTCACTCAATGTCCACATCGGTACACATGTATCTAGTTAATGAACAGCTGAGTAATATTGTAAGGCAAGTGTCCCACAGTATATCCAATAAATAGGCTACAGAATATGGTGTCAGCTATGAATGCTTAGACATCTTTTTTTTGTGTGGCATCACTGCCCTGGTGGGAGTAGGAAGCCTAGTCTTGCTCCTGGAGAGCTGCTGCTGGATTTGAACCATCAACCCTGTGGGCCACTAGTCCCACACACAACCACTGTGCCACCAGGGTTCAACCCAGCTTAGACATCTTTTACTTCTCCTCTCTTACAAGTAGCACAGCAATGACAATCCTTATGCTATGTCTTGTGGACAGGTGTTTACTTTCTGAGGGAATATTTGCAATATGGGATTACTGAGTCAATGATCATGTATAAGTTTTGAGTCCTAGATCACTGTCAGATCTCCTGTCATGCCAGCTCTGAAACATCTTCTGATTCAACAGTGTTTGGAGTAGGTATCATGTTCCCACTTCTATGCTCTCTGTGTGGTCATCAAGAAGGTGTGTGGTGGAGGGAATATTGCAGCTCTAACTTAATTTCACTGGTTACCAAGTCAATTAAAATAATGCTCAGACTTCATGGTCACTGATATTTGTTTTTTCTGTTGAGAAATATTATACAGGTCAATAGTGAGTGCTCTGGAAATTAATCCTTGCTTGTTACCTACGTCTAGCATCTTGCTTTGTTTAGGGTGGCCTATGCCCAACAGAAAGAATTTTTGAGGTTGCTAAAGTCAGTTTTACCAATGCCCATTTTTGTGATTTTTAAAACTTATGGGCAAAGAATATTTTCGGTCTTTTAATATTTCTTCTAATGTTCAAAAAAAGTGATTTTTTAACCCTACCAGGATATACTTCTATAAATGGTTCAAAGATATATCTCAACTGTGTTTCCATTTCTATAAGCACTCTTTGTTGACTAGTTTGCCATTCTAAATTGATTTGAAAGGCCACTTATCTCAGGTACTAAATTTCCATGTAGACAAGTGACTCAAGCTCTGAAGAGATGTCTACTATTGAGAAGTCATTTGGGGAGAAATTAGCATTTGCATGACATTTTGAAGCTGGAAGTAAATAAGATCTCCAGGGTCATTGCAGCAAATCTCCCAATATGCAGTGAAGAGGAAGAAAACACAAGTCATTTGGAGGACAGGAGGGGCGGTAAAGACAGGACTTTTATCCAAGTCCCTGGGGAAGTGACAGCCCATCAAAGGGCACAGGTGCCTACACACTAGATTGTTTTCAGCCACTTTGTGAAGTGGGATACCATTGACTGGGGGGGGGGGTTGTTCTTCATTAAAAATTTGGTCTATATATTAAAAATTCTATGAACAAAAATGTTCATAGAATGCAAAAATAGTGTTGTAATATATTTATTTTAATTTTAAAACACCACAGGACATAGTACAGATGTTAACAAGTGGGACATCTGGTCACCTTACCTTAGGGGTGTGCAAACACCCCCTGATACCAGGTAACCACATACGTCACAGGAAAGGGCAGTACAATATGAAGGGGATGAGCTAGGGGTGTACACAGAATAGGAAGAGGATGGACTAGGGGTATACATGCGACAAGACAGCCAGACCCTAGACTGAAGATGTCAGCCTAACCTTGGTCATCCTTGAGTGGGCTCGACCTTGCCTCTAGGTTTTCCTTCAAGACTCTCCTTCATAGAAACAATCCACTACCGTTTTCAGAAGGAACTGGGCCCTATTTAGGGTGGGACAGACTGTACAGTCTGATTGCTCTAGATTATATTCCTCAGGGAGAATAATCTCTAAGCAGCTTGCATTGACCACTAAGTGTACAGTCATTTACCATGTGTAGCAAACAGTGTCTTAGGTTTGGCATATATTTGGAGGAAACAACCTGGGAAAAAATCCTTTTGCATTCCACACATATCTCCAGAGCTCTGATCTGTACCAATGTGTGTACTCCAATCTAGCTGGATGTGAAAGGTAGAACTGGGTTATGGTAGTGGGGACAGGAAGCATTCAGGAACTAGAGGAATGAAGTGTGCTTTGTTGGTGCTATTCCGCACTGTGGTTGAATTCTCCCCTCCTTGTAACCCTTCTGTGGGGGGATGTCCAATTTTCTACAGATGGGTTTTGTAGGAAACCTTCCCCCCACCCTGCCCTTTCACATTGATATAGTTGTTTTGCATCTTTTGATACCTGATCCCTTCAATACCTCATGACCACAGGCTGGTGTTTCATCCATGTGGGCTTATTCCCTTCCCTGCTAGATGACTGCTTATTTACCTTCAAGCCTTTAAGACACTGTATCTTTTGATAGCTGGGCACCATCCACTCTCTTCACCACATTTACTTATGCACCCATTTTGTCTTCAGTGATTGTGTTGAGGAAGTATCAAAGAATGCCAGGTTATTAGAACAAAGTGTTCTTGTGTTAAGGAAGGCCTAGAGCAGCCGCCCAAAGTCTGTCTGCTCTCTTAGTAGTTAACATGTAAGCATTTGTACATTGACCTCTATCCTTTTAATTATAAATTAATATATTTACATCTATACATGTCTACATAGAGGTATAGCTCATACTTTTTTTTTTTGCTTCCTACTTCTTTCCTCTATTTCCTTTCACTTTCCTTCTGTCCCACTATCATGCTTACTCTCCATTTGGTTCCTAGTAATTCCTCTTGGATACATTGCACTTGTTCAAATAAGAGAATTTCTAAGGAAACTGTTAGCTACAGATGAGAAAATAAGCACACATATGCTTGTGCTTACCCTACTTCTTGGGTACTCTGTCCTTGTAGCCAGTGTCAATTTCTAAAGGGGCTTAGATTCTGTAGGAAGGTGCTATGGGGTTGGGAGAGAGACAGATGCCAGACATACCAAGAAGCAGAATCTTTTAGAGTGAAAAAATGTAAAATTCCCCATTGGGTGATCTGGGCTTTACCTCAAACCCCCCCTGTGCCCGTTAGACTTAAGGCTGACCCCCGCTGGTGTGACAAGAAGCAGATGATAACGAGGCCACAAGCATAGAGTTAGCTTCAGATGCCTTGGCTTGAGGATGACCAGTGAATGGTGACCCAGAACTATGAAAGACTTGCTATTTTAAGGCCTTCCTTGCTTCATTATGACATGTATTAAATAATCTGGTAGGTGTGGCTCTGCTGCTGGGACTGAATATTATTGAAAGATTTGGCCAATAACCAGCCACTATTATTTGGGTGGATAGTGTTCAGTCACTTCTGAGCTTAATCATGCAAGTCAACAATTTGTGCATTTTGGTTCAGAGATCACCTATACTTGTGTGATTTCCTTTTCTCCGCGTGTTTTAAATGCTGTATCATTGGCTAAACTAATGACAACATCTATTACTAAACCTTGGGCTTAAATGCTGTACCATTGGCTAAACTAATGACATCATGCACAGTGACTACACCTTGGGCTGCTAACTGCAAGGTCAGCAGGTCGAAACCATCAGCCATCTCCACCAGGAAAAGATAAAGCTTTCTACTCTGGTGAATATTGCCAGGCGCTGAGATTCAAAGGGAGAGTGCTACCCTGCCCTGTAGGCTCTCTGTAAATCAGCATTGACTTGGTGGCAGAGCAGTGCCCTACAGGATGCCCTAGGGGGATGATTTATAATGTTCCCTAAGAACAAATGATGATGTTTCTAGGGTGAACCAGAGACATATATAAACCCTAGGTGCAGGAAGGGATTTTGGGGCTTGCCTGTCATTCTAGCCCCAATCTAAGAATATTTAGTTCTTAGGACAGGGCCCTGCTTGATGCTCAGCCTTATGAAGAGATCACTGAAGATAAGGGTGTGTTAGCAAGGTGTGGCAAAGAATTGAGGAGAAAGAGTAGCATCTGGGGTCTTAAAGTCTTGTTTTGAAACAAGCACCCATCTAAGTGAGGTGAAAACTAAGTTCACTTGGAAGAAGTATAAACTAGCCTGTCTGATGCAAGAACAATAGAATCTAAATCTAAAGCAGGGAAAGGAATTAGAGCTTAAACTGTGAACACCTGGTTTGCAGAAGGATGTACATGGCAGTGGGAGCCCAAACAGCATTTTCAGGATCCACACAGCGAGTCTCACCTCCTGTGAACCCCTCTGATCATAGTTGAGGGAGGTGCACAGCCCTTCTATCACACAGAGAACATTGTAAAGTCAGTTATCACAGACATAGGTCAAAATGTAATATTTTATCATTTGATCTCCCTTTAGATCTATTTTAAATCTGTTTCCATTGTTTAACAAGTGAAGGGGAAGTACAAGTGGTTTAAGCCCAGGGAGAATCCCTTCTGACCACAGACCAGGATGTGAATAATGAGTTGGATAATGGACTGTTGCAGGAACAGTTAGGTTACCATTTAATGCTCTACCATTTAATCTCCTTTATGGCCCATATACATTTGTCCCAGTTTTTAATATTTTCTGCTTTTTTTTCAACTGATGTCTTTATTGGTCTTACTTTGTTATTCTTGTTAGGGATCTTTTTTGGGGGGTATATGCTTTTTCTGTATATAAAATCCAGGATAGGTAACTCTATCACAGTAATATCTGGATTAATGGTTACTTGGGGCAGTGGTGGGGGGTGGGACACTAATAACATTAGGTACAAGAATAAAGAAGATTTTGTGAAACTGATTGTGGTGATGATTGTGTTTGGGCTGGATGGGGACAAGGCATGCAGCCCTGCAACAGCCCCACAAGAAGGAAATGAACACCCTGTTAAACTGTGTGAGCCCTGCTTCTGGAATCTCAGAGTTATCCTCCCAGGCAGGGCACAGCCCTTTCCACTAGCATTCTGGGAAGCAAGTTTGGAAAAAGAAATGGTTTGCTAACAAGTCATCTCCAGACCTGAAACTTGCAAACACAGAACAAGAAACCTCCCTCCCTTTATCAGCCTGCATGCTTTTGTTTTTTATTATTTTTGGGGGGGGGGCATCACTGACCTCTGGTGGTGGGAGTAGGAGGCCCAGCCTTTGCTCCCATGGAGCCGCTGCTGGAATTGAACCTCCTTCCCAGTGGGCCGCAGTCCCGTGCACAACCACTACACTACTGGGGCTCAGCCAGCCTGCATGTTTTTAGCTCATACCCTTTGTATGTCCGCCCCAATGCTTCTCTAGCCTAACTTATTGGGCTGCAGAACCCACCTGGGAGCTACTTTCTCTCATCAAAGCTCTCTGTACGTTTCATTTCTGACTGAGCCTTGTCTCCTTACTGCACCTACTCCTCCACTGCTCAGATTGCACAACTCTTCTTGATATAATTGGACTGTTAAGTTGTACAATATGTGAAGTATATGCCAACAAAACTACGGGAGAAAAACGAGAAAACAAAGTTTCATGTAGAACATTGCCTTTGGGAACTAGATTATGCCACTTGACCTTCGTGTTGCCCAAGGTCACTAATAAATTTTGGTCACTTTGCATTTATAAGAAATGTGAAATTGCCCACTACAGATTAATCAGTAAGCACAAATAGGCTCTTGTGTTTCTTGCTTATTGTGCAATCCAATATTACGTTTAAAAATCTCCCTTATGTTAAGGGAATACCCACACTGACTGTTCAATTCATAAAAATTAAGAACCACTATTATTGTCTTCCCTTTATCATGATAAACATCAAATCATGTTTAATTCAACTTCAAAAGATCTCACAGTAGATTCTTTTAACTTTTTCCTTTTCTTTTTACTCAGCAAAATAATTTCTTCCAATATAAACCCAGCCAGACGCTCCAGATGCCTAATAAAGGGAAACAGAGTAGCTCTGCTTGAACAGGTCAGGGTAATGAATGGTGTCTCACCTCCTGACTCCTGCCTTCAGCAAACTGTGTTCCCTGACCAGCGTGCACAGACTAAGTGATTTAATAGTTTATAGTGCATCTTGGTTAATATTTTCAAACAAAATCCACTTTGTAGCTTCTTTTCAGGTGGTCTACTCAGATAGAACAGTTTACTTTTTCTATGGATTTGACAACTATTTCTATAGGTGACATGAGGTCTCATTTTATTATTCATAAACAAATCATATAGCAATGTTGACTTCCAATGTGGTGTGCGATTTGGTTTGCTTCCACGTAATCTTTCAGAGTTCGTAGGAAAAGAATTGCATGAAATTTCTCCACATTCAATTTCCTGAAGACAGACATAGATACCTTCATTGCTGACCAGAGTTCTTATCCTCACAGCCACTCACACATGTTTAATAAATCCCATTAAGAACTCTAAAACTCACTGCCATCGAGCTGACTCCAACTTACAAAGTCTCCCCAGGACAGAGTAGAACTGGCCCTGTGAGTTCCCAGTCTGTAGCTCTTGACAGAAGTAGTAAGGCCCGTCTATCTCTGTTAACCTTGTCATCAGCAGTCCATTGCAGAGCCCTGAGGATGAGCAATGAGTCCTTGGTTGAAAAATGTCGACTCCTGATATAGACCTTGAGTCCTGCAGACTGGAGGAGCCAGAGGAGAAGCCACATGGACTTACTCTGATGAAGCCAAAACTCTAGGGCCAGAGAAGCCAGGTGGAGACTCCTTCTAGTGCTGAGATGCTTGGGAGGCCACAGGGAGATCCCTACCAATGCTGAGATGCTTCTACCACCACTGAATACTGCTGATGGACCCCGAGCCCTGGAAATGAGGAGCCATGGGGAGACCCCTGCCAGCACCTACATGCTTCTGCTGCTTCTACTGCCGCTGAACACACAAGGCTCTGCATCCACTGGCAGGTAATTGTCCTGGTGTCATTACACATGCTTTCTGAGTCGGAAGGAGGCTTTGTAGACTGACATTGGACATATGGGCTAATATCAGACTTAAGGACTTGGAATGGACTGGGTTGGGATGCTTTCTCAATGCCCCATTCCTCTTGTATATAAATCTTTCCCTTATATCCATATGCGTGTTTATGGATTTGTTACTCTAGTCTACCTGGACTAACACACCATGTGAAGAATGTTGAAATGGCAATGTTGTTGCATATGCATTTACCACAATTACATGGGTGGATGGACAGATGCTGCGAGAAACTTCCCTTGTGATCCCAACAGCTGTCACCAGCCGAGTTCAACTCTGTGTGCAGTTTATAGAACTAAATTAACAAGGCCTGGCTAAGGAATGCATGTGGGAGGTAAGTTGTGCTTGCTGTGTTTTTCCTAACCTAAGTATGGGTGGGAGGGGGAGTTCTCCACGGAGGGTTCTTACACTCCTCCTTGTCTTGCTGAGCACACCCAGAATCCAAGACCCTGACCACTCTTCCCGCAGGCCGTGCCTCAGGTCTATGTGTGCATGAGGTTGACGGATGAAATCATGTCTGCCTACAGAACAAGGAAAACACTTGTTTACTGTTGATGAGAGAACAGAAGAGGAGCCTGTGTATGCGGCATTTGTCAGCCCTGACGCAACCACCCCACCTCCCCCATGCCATGCCTGCCACCTCTCTGAATCCACCATGCCACTGATGTGAGGTACCAGAAAACCCTCAATGAGAGATGCTCGTGCTCTTTCCTGCATCAGAAATAATACAGTTGTCTCTGGTCCAGGAGTCTTGTGTCTTCTACCACTGCCTATGGACTAACAATGGGTTAATTTATTAACCTGGTTAATTTATAGGGGAAATCAAATCTTAGGTTCTTCAAAGTGTCCCTTATTTTTTTGGTTGAAAATCACTCAGCATTGCTCTAATATTAGAGCTATGAGAAAGATGCCCTGCCCCAAAATTCACTGCCATTCTTTCCATGCCAATTGATCGTGATTCTACAGTACAGTACAAAAGAGACTTGTGAATTTTCAAGGCATTAACTGTGGAGGAGAGGAAGGCTGGTGGTTCTGAACTGCCGACTTTGAGGGTCCAGCCCGAATGGTAATCTTCATTGCATCCTGGAGTTTCTAACCTAGCAGCCACTCAATATGTGTTTCAAACACCCGATGAAGGAACTCTAAGCCTCACTGCCATTGGGCGGCGACTCCCCAGGACAGAGTAGAACCGGCCCTGTGAGTTCCTGTCTGGAGCTCTTAGCAGAAGGCATTTGCAAACAATAAATTCCTGTCCCCAAAGGGCACTCCCATGCGGCATTTTCCTCACAGGCACGGCAGGAAGCAAAGGCATCTTGGACCTGTTTTCCAGCTGTAGGCTCACCTTTGTGGGTGTGTGGGTACAGGTGTGATGTGGCCCACAACATCCTTGGAGTCCTCTCAAAAGCTTCTTCTGTTACATAGATTCTGGTCAAGTCTCTTCCACGAGATTTTCCCAACTGTCCAACCTGGAAACATGTAGTCCATGAATTATGGTGGTCCATGGTGCGTGCCTCCATCCCAACCATCATTATTCTGCATTGTGGCTTCTTCGGAGGAAGCCAGTTCTCTGGGCCCATTTCCAGTATAGTGCATAGAAGGCGTCCCATGTTTATACAGAATCCCCCCAAGCCGGCACTCTGGGACCACAGGGAGCCAGGGCTCTTCTGGAAACTCCCATCTTCTCCTCATGCTGGGAGAACACCTGACCACAGAGTGGAGGTTCAGGCATAGGCAGCTCAGTGATGAGAAACACAGCTGCGGAACAAAGAACTAGTTGACATCCCCGAACCTTGTATTCATTCATGTGCCAACAATTGTCCTCCCGCGCAAGTTCTGGGGTGTTTGTAGAGGGGATAAACTTCCAATTGTGAAAAGACAAATGTCTCTTTTTATTATTATTATTCTTTAATTAAAAGAAAAATTTAAAGCCGAGCCCTGTTGGCGTAGAGGTTGTGTGCAGACTACAGCCTACAGGGTTGGCAGTTCAAATTCAGCAGCCGCTCTCCAGGAGCAAGGCTGGGGTTCCTACTCCCACCAGGGAAGTTATCCGGGGGAAAAAAAAGATCATTTTATTAGGGGCTCTTACAGCTCTTATATCATTCAATACATCATTTATATCAAGCATATTTTACACATGTTGCCATATTTATTTCCAAATATTTTCTACTTGAGCCCTTTGTATAAGCTCCTCTTTGCCCCCTCCTTTTTTTTAAAATATAGATTTTATTAGGGACTCTTACAACTCTTACAACATTCAATACATCATTCATATTACGCACTCGTACACATGTTGCCACATTCATTTCCAAACATTTTCTACTTGAGCCCCCACCATAAGCTTCTCTTTCTCCCTTTTCTCTAGTTCTTTTTTTAAAATTCCAGCTCCCCATATTTCTCTTCCCCCAAGAACCCCTAACAATTCACAAATTGTTATTACCTCTTCATATCGCACACTGTCCAATGTGCCACCTCATCGCCCCCATCATTCCTTTCTAAACATTTACTTTCTGTTGAGCCCTCAGTGTCAAGCTGCTCTTTTTTCCCCTCCATCCCTCCCCACCCTCATGACCCCTTGATAAATTATAAATTATTATTTTCATGTCTTATACCAACTGCTGTCTCCCTTCCCCCAGGGTTTCTGGTGCTCGTCCCCTTGGGGGAGGGGTGTGGGGATGTGTTTATCATTCCCTCTTTC